>JAAQRH010000360.1:0-24650 GCA_013186785.1 Fusarium pseudonygamai
GTGCGGGTATGAGTGCCCTTACATAACTTCACGTAATGTTAGCGCTTTGGCCTAAAGTGCCAGCTGCCTAGCACTTATATATTAGCAAATCAGAGCTACAGGAGCTGCCTCCGCAACACGTGACAATTAATAAGCTAATATATAGCTAAGTCCTTAAAAAGAAATAAACTAAACATACTCTATATTATAACTCGAGGTATAACATTTACCCTTATTACCTTTTCAAGCACGCGAAAGCCAGCCTTTTTCAGTAGTGTTTATCTTTTATAATGGCTCCAGGCTCAGGAAATGCCCCGCTTCGCCCGCTTCTCCCTCGATCAAACGAACCACCACCGTTTCGTCCGCCCCTCCCGGTACCGTTAGCTAAAAAGCGAAAGGCTGTCAGTGTCGCATGCGACAAATGCAGAAAACGGAAAATCAGGGTATGGATAACTTGTCTGGGCTTCGATGACTAACTGGCATCAATTAGTGTGACGCCAATCGGCCGAAATGCAGTGCCTGCACCTCTGGCAATCAGGAGTGCACCTATGCCATTGATCCTGAAGATTCCAGGCTCAATTTGTTAAAGCGCAAACATGTAGAGCTGGAGACGCAGATTCAACAACTTCAGAGTTCTCATCATGACCTGGAACGGTTTGTTCAGGCCTTGAAACACCTCGACGATAATGCTGCATCTGCTGTGATCCAACAGCTGCGGCAAGGTATCAACATAACAGAGCTGGCCCGAGATGTCGACGCTGGGAGTCTTCTTATCCAGCTGAGCCACCGCCCAACTTTAACAAACCAAGACAACAGAGCGGGGCCGACGGACTCTGTGGCATCATCATCAGAGCAGGCGAACAAGCAACCCACAGCGCTCACGCAGGACCGATCTCCGGCTGTTGGCTCTCCATACGAGGAATTGTTCGACTTGTTACGCACGGCAAGTAATCAAGAAGCTATGGAAATACTCCACTGGATTAAACAAGGGCATAATATCCACACAACACTACGCAAAGCAAAGGAAGCCGATCCAGTGGCACAGCTCTCTCTTGTTCCTGAGACTCGACGGAAATATCTTTTCCCATATCGCTCCTACTTCCCACACTTTCTCAAAATATCAGAAAACCCGTATCTTCATTCAAATAGTTACAAAGCGGCTTTTCAGGACATATCATCTTCTAATATCGAAGCGAGTAAGACGCAGAGCATCATCAACCAACCGTTGTATACCACTCCTTTCCATGCTGCTAAAATAGTTGATCCGTATCTTTGGAACGTCAAAGCGTCCAGATGGACCTCGGTCACAGATGACGATCAGCTGGTATCGGAGCTTTTGAACTCATACTTCCTCCACCAGTACACGGCATATTTGGTATTTCACAAGGATTATTTTCTGGAGGATCTAGCTAAAGGTCGGACACGGTTTTGTTCACCTTTGCTTGTCAACGCGATACTCGCCGCCGCCTGCCATGCATCCACGAACATACCTGACCGCGCAAAGTTCTGGCGCCCTCAGAACTTGGCGTACCAGTTCTCGGCCGAAGCAAGGCGATTATGGGATATGCAGCATGGGAAAAGCAGTCTCACGGCTATCCAGGCCGCTATCGTACTTACCATCATCTGCAATTGCGACACGTTAGACAAAATCGGCGCGTCCTACTTCCTGCAAGCCGCTGCCATGGCCCATGACCTTAAGCTTTTTCAATCCCCACCAGAGAAAAGCATATCTAAGAAAGCACAAAGGGCCAGGGAATTCACGGCTTGGTCTCTCTTTGTTTGGGATTCTATGACAAGTTTCCATTACCACCGATCGCCCCTATTTGATCAACCACCTGAATTCCCTTTGCCTTCTTTGGACAAAGATCCCTCTTGGTATTCAGAGATCTACGCCAGGTATCCACTACAAAGTAACATCATCCCTATTGGATTTGGCTCTTACATGAACGCGTGGGTGAAGTTGCACGAAATCACGCATGATGTCGCCCGCCATTACTGGGGTAAAACTAATGGACCATTCAACGATCCATTAATTCTTCGCCGTCGGTTGGATGAATGGTTTCACGGCTTGCCTGAGCGGCTGAGCGTCGAACATACTATCCTGCCCATGCATCTGCGTATCCATCTGGAGTATCAATGTATCCGCGTGGAACTGATGCGAGCAGAAACGAGTTCTATGCCAATCCCGCACTCAATGCCCACTTCTGAGGTTAGGGGCTCATACGTTCATATTGAGACACTCATTCGCCTGTACTATGTCCACCACAACCTCGAGATATTCGACCCTTTCATAGTGATCCTCCTCGTCATGCTCGGCAATCATGTCGTTGAGATGCTCAAGGACCCAACGAGCATAGAAGAGGATGCACAACTATATCGATCGACACTCATTCTATGCGCACGCGGCCTCCATGCCCAAGGCAAGAGCATTTATGTTGGCACCATGCTTTATCTGATGCTGAGCAATGCTATGGAGATGCATGACAAGACCCTATTGAAGACATATATACATGATGATATGAGCCACGACGAGGATTCTCTCGCCCAGTACAATCAGTCTGATTTTCCTGTTCCTATCATCAAGATAAATGAAGACCGAAGAACAGCACTGCTGGGAGACCTGGTCAAGGCATATGAGACGCTGTCATTAGATGAGGATACCGCATCACCACAGAGCAGCACCCTGGAGTCGCCATGAAAATTATAAAGTAGAGTATAAAATAAATAGGTTATGAATAAAGCTATAGAGCTTGATATATTGAGCCGAAAGAAAAAGGGGAATGCTGGCCCCCCTCTTGAATGGAACGCGACCAACGGGTCATGTGTAAGACTGCTAAGCTTGCCTGATTGACATGTCAGATGGCCAGTATAAAAGGCTGTCTAATAACTGTTTCTGTCAGGTTCATAGACATTAAGAGACTAATCAATGCTTTGCTGCAAAGCTGCAACTGCCAGAGTTGTCTGTCTAAGAAACTTTTATCGGCTAAATAAGTGGTATTACACGATCGAGACAATGCACTAACAATTAGGGTGTCACTGTTGGTAGACTTTCTTGACCCTTCCTTCAGCAGCATCCTTAATGAACTCCTCTAGACTTCTACCCTGGAGGGAGGGGTACAAGTCCTTTGCAAGAACATACCCAAGGTAAAGGGCGTTCTCCGGCGTGTTATCGCCTCGCACGCCCCAAGACATCCAGTACTCGTAGATACTTCGCATTTGGTTCTGTTCTGTGGATCCTCTGAAAGGTGCTAGCATTTCTTCGAGCTGTTCCTTTGACAACTGCAATGGTTCAATAATGGTTGACGAGGTATCAGGTCGATAGACTTACAGTAGTAGGCTCTGGCTTCTCACCAAGCACCGTCTCCACCAATTTGTGGACTTCATTCTGCGTCTTGGTCTCTGTGTAGGCCAGTACTCTCTTGTTAATAGTTCTTGGGTCGCCCACTATGGCAGCGACGTATTTTCCGATGTCTCGAACATCTGTGAGCGCAGAAGGGATGTCACCGCCGGCGATGATATTGTTGTTGGGGAAGACGAGGGTTTCGTCCAGCTTGCCGGACGGGACTCGGGGCAGAGTGATCTGGTACCACCAACCCACATCTATTACGGTGTAGGGGAGATAGATACGCTGGATGTGATCAAGGACTGCCTCTTTCTACAGTGATAGTTAGGTATGTGGTCTCATGATGAGGAGTCAACGTACTCTATCGCGAGCATCCATTATACCGCGAGGTGCAATGGTGGCGAAGAAGCAGGGCACATATCGCTTCACACCAGCTCTTTTGGCTGCATTTGACAATGGAATTTCATCATCAAGCGATTGAAAGTGAATGGCCGAGATGACTGTGTCAATCCCAGTGAGCGCGGCGACCAGCTCGTCATGACTTCCACCAAGATCAATTGGCACAATCTTGATGCCTCTTTCTTTCAAGCTGATAGTCGCTGGCTTTTCAACTGAGCTTGGTCGCACCAAAGCTGTAATTTCCTGTTGTCTGTCAGCGCAGTCAAACATGCGGGAAGAGTGTAGGCGCGGACAAATTGGGTTTCGGATCCGAGAAGGCCATTGACAATCGACCCTCCAGTTTCTCCAGTGGCACCAACGATGGCGATCTTTGTTGTCATTTTGTTTGCAGTTTATGATATGTACTTGTTTAATGGAAGTGATGTGCAAGTTGAAGGTATTTAACATCTTCGCTAACTCCGCAAGGGCCGGTCCACTCAGTTTGGTCGCTGCGGATTTAAGGCAGCTGAAGCCCGACTCCGTGCTCTCCGGGTGAATTAATTACATTACAGGCACAAAAATTGAATTGCCCCGATAGTATAAGTCAAGTTTTAAGCCTGGAGTTTTCTTATTTTCAGTGGAAGCATGTAAATCATTTGTTGAACAAAGCGTAGATTAGTCACAACGAGCATTCCAGCTTTGATTGAAAGAGCCTTGTTTTCTTCAATTGAAGGTGGCGGTCGGTTTGACCTTATCAAGCTACGGAAATCGCGCAGTGGGTTCAATCTGACCAATCAGAGAGTGTCTTGCTGTTTACAGCTCAACATTTGGGCAAACTCCGCCAAACTCCGCAGCAAAACAAATGACCCACTCTATCCAACAAATCCGTTTTTTTGTACTGTGAAAGGAGTAGTTCTACCGTTTTACGGATTCAGTCAGGAACAGTGCGGAATTGACAGACAGATTGCAATGATCCACCCCCGCATTCATCTCGATCTTGCCCGGTTTATTTCCAAGCTTATCAGACTTTGGTCGGAAAACACATGACTTGAAGCCACCAAACTCGGGACTGGCTGCAGTCGCCATAGAGTTTTCGACGCTTCATTCATGATATGCACAGCTTGCATACCCATTTCCACAAAGGGAAAAGATAAGCCTTGAATTGAAGAGTAAAGAATCGATGACACTCAATCATTTCACACGGATTTCCAAACCGAAGCGAGGGTTGCACATCTCTCGGGTTCTAGACTCGACACGGCTGAAGCTTCTCGGGTTCTGAAGCCGAGGGGTCCCAGTACCGAGAGGACCATGCGGGGTACACTGACACCCACCAATTGACTTTGCGCATGCTCTTTATCTGTCCCGAAGCGGTCCAGAAGCCGATCAGGTGCCTGAGTCTAAACCCAATAGAGCGGAGACGCGATATCGTTTGGCACTGCGTTACTGGTGATGTCTGCTTGACGGAAGATACGGCTTCGGTCTGCGATACCGCTACTCGGCGTGGTGGCCAATCACCAAACGACAATTAACATTGCTATCTCTCCATATCTCTGGCTTTAGGGGTCGGGTGATCAGCGTCACAAGACCTGTTCAAGCGTGCGTGCACTATCAGAACTCCCGAGGACCAGCCTCATTATGACAAAAGTATGCATCCGATACGCTGTCATCGTGAGGGGCTCGACCCGGAACATCGGGGTCGTTATCTTCAAGCCCGGGTTCCATCAGGCGCACGATTCTCTATAAGAAAGTGCTATGCCTGTCTTGTCGAGCTACTCTCTCAAGCAATATAAACATCACCAATTTCACCAAACCTTATCTCCACAAAGCCCACCACAAAATGTCAACTGCGAATAAGCTCAAGGTGAACGTAGAGAGCGACAACTTCACCGAAACAAGCCACCGAAGTCCTGTCCGTGCTCTCCCTTCGACATGGTACAACTCTCCCGAGATGTACGAACTTGAAAAGCGTGCCATCTTCTCCAAGAAGTGGCTGCTTACTACCCATCAGAACCGGTTTCCCAAAGCGGGCGATTGGATGAAGTTTAACACTACTGGCTACGAGTTCGTCATTGCCCGTGATCGAAAGGGAAACCTCAACGCTTTCCATAACATCTGCCGTCATCGCGCTTTTCCTGTCGTTCAAGGCGGACAGCAAGGCAACTCATCCATCTTTGCATGCAAGTACCATGGTTGGTCTTATGGACTGAGTGGAAACCTCGCCAAGGCACCCAATTATGATCAGCTCGAGAACTTTGACAAGAGCAAGAACGGCCTTTTCAAGATCCACCTAAAGGTCGATGCGTATGGCTTTGTTTGGGTCAACCTCGACAGTTCTGAGAACCCGGAACCTTGGACTCGCTACTTCGACGGTATTGATCAGCAAGAACGGCTTCAGAAGGTCAACTGGGATGACTACACCCTCGATAATGAATATAGCATGGAGGGTGAATACAACTGGAAGATCTTGGCCGACAACTTCAACGAATGCTATCACTGTCCCACGACCCATCCCGATCTGCCTACTCTTGCAGATCTCGGCAAGACAAAGTGCGACACCGGCGAAGGATGGATCAAACACTCCAGCATCCAGACTGAGGAGCAGAAGAAGAGCGGAATGCAACTTGCAAGCACATACTTCTACCCCAGTGCTTCAGTAGTAGTCCTGTAAGTACCTGACATCTTCCGACCTTGGGTTTATCTAATGCAATGCAGGCCTCACTTCATGATGATTCAGCGATTCATGCCACTTGGCCCTACCTCCTCCTCCATGCACTATCAAATCTTCCGCAACAAGAACTCATCCGAAGAGGACTTCCATAATATTGCTGATCTGTATGCACGCGTTGTCTCGGAAGATAAGGACTTGTGTATTGGCGCTCAGAAGAATCTCAACGCAGGTATCTTTGTTAGTGGGGAGTTGCATCCACGATTGGAACATGGCCCACTATCATTCCAAGAGTCTCACCGACAGGCGATTCACGAACATGCCAAACTTGAGAGGGAAGCAGGCAAGCAGATCTGGCCAGCAAGACAGCAGTTGCCATCTGACGAAGCTGCTGAGGCTAACAAGGAGGACGAAGCATTGTGTTCGAGCTTGTCTTGTGGTGGCATTCAGGAGGTGTTGGCTTGGTGATTTAAAACTTAGTGGGACTATTAAAATGAGACCGGAGAAAGAGATAGATTAGATGTTTATGTCAGGTACTTAATAAGAATGTAGATGATTTTAAACATGTGTTTAATTGAGTACCAACCTGTCACTAACGCGCCATGACTTGGCGGTTGACTTTGTATTTCTGTTAGTAAGATAGTGCCAGTACTGTGGGTCGCATTGTCTCGGCTATAACTGTAATTTCTTTTATTTCCGTATATCCGTCTTAAACCTCCAACTATCTCCAGAATTTTCTAGATTTCAAGACGTTGAATATCCACTCTTGCAAGCACTGACTAAAAGTACATCATAAGTTGCATTGTCTGTATATCCGGACTAGCGCTCTCCTTGAGCAATTTTTCATATTATAAAAGAGTGCTGTTGTCATGCACTTTTCATTCTTCATAGTGACGCAGAGACCTCATACCTGTTACTTAATTCTCCACCTCTCTCTTCTATTGAACGACAATCATGAAATTTGAACAAGCCCTTTATGTTGCTGCGTCGCTTGTCAGCAATGTAGCTGGTGTTGCCGCTAGTAACAAACTCTTCTCCGGTGCCACCATTATTGCTTGGGATGAATCTGAGCCAGAGCCTCGGGTCATTCGCAATGGCTATTTATTAGTCGAGGATGATCGGATCGCAAGCATCGCCACTTCCAAGCCATCTCGACTTCCCAGAAATACCGAGGTCATCGATGCTACCGACCAGATCATAAGCCCCGGCTTCATTGATACACATCGCCATGGTTGGCAGACAGCTTTTAAGACACTTGGATCCAATACAACCCTGGCTCAATACTTTGGACGTTACGGAGAATTCGCAGCTGCACCCCATTTCAATGCCGAAGATGTTTACTGGGGACAGCTAGCAGGACTCCTAGAGGCCCTGAACGCCGGAGTGACAACTTCGCTGGACCATGCTCATCATACTTGGTCGAATCAAACAGCTTATGCGGGTCTCAATGCCTCAATTGAGAGTGGTGCTCGTGTGTTTTGGGCTTATGCTTTCCATGATGTTCCGGCCTTGAACTACACAGTCAAGGATCAGATTCCTAACTTTGTTGACATGGCTGAGAGTGGCCTCGCGCAAGACAGCAATGTTGAGATAGGAATTGCGTATGATTCCTTCGGCCCGAATCCTCCAGATGTTGCAGAGGAGGTTGCAAACCTGGCACGAGAATTTAATGTCTCGGTTGTGACAACCCACTCTCTTGCTGGACCCTTTGGGGTCTCCAACCTTCCCGAGGACGTTCACTCCTTTGGCCTACTCAACACATCGATACCAGTCGTCTTTTCTCACGGCAGCTTCCTCACAGCCACTGGCGCCAACCTTCTTCGTCAGACAAACCAATATCTCTCTATGACTCCGGAGTCGGAGATGCACTACGGACATACGCACCCACACTCTTACTACATCCAGGATCAGGCTGCGCTCGGCGTCGACACCCACTTCACCTACTCAACCGACATTTTAACACAAGCCCGAATCTGGTTGCAAAGCGTCCGCTATTTCTTCTTTGACAAGGTACTCTCCGGATGGGAGGTGCCCAAGAATAGCCCAATGAGTGTTATTCAGGCTTTTTCGCTTGCAACTCGAGCCGGGGGTCTCGCACTTCGCCGTCCAGAACTTGGAGTCATCCGTGAAGGAGCAAAGGCAGACCTGATTGTTTGGAATGCAGCCGAGTCACCCTCACTGCTGGGGTGGACAGACCCCATTGCTGCAATCATGCTACATGCCAGCGTTGGCGATATCTTGCATGTCATGGTGAATGGGGACTTTGTGAAGCGGGACGGAAAGCTAGCTATTGCTAACTATTCAACCATCAGACGAAGCTTTCTTGAGAGTGCTAGACGGATAAAGAATATTTACCGAGACTTTGACTACCCGAGTCTCAAAGGTGAGTTCAATGGAGGGGGCTTTTACTACAGAGAGGCAAGGGTTGCAGACACTGAGAGGGGTATGGGTAATGGGTATGGAGAGCTATATCTAGCGTGATAGGTAGTCTGAGGGTACCGACAAAAGTTAATTTTATGAAATTGGCTTCACAATATTCATTTAGCTGCTCAAACTGATCAAGGTTCCATTCGGGCTTAAGGGGGAAAGGTATAGATAGGCATTGCGGAACATGGAGACAAAAGCATACTGTCAGTCCCGCACGCAATGAGTACTTGGGTATTACGTTCTGGCTTCAAAATGGTAGTCAATTGCATGAAGTGGCGAATCTAATCAATGCTCGTGCGTTTGTCGCACCGGAACCCCATATTCCGCAAGGCGAAAAATCGACGGAATATGGAGAGGACACAGCCTTCCGGAAAACCCGGGTTCGGGCGGATTACCCCACGGGGATAACTAGCACGAATGCAACTAGCTCTACGGGACATGGAGCTACAGTTCCTCGACCATGTTTTATGCTCCATTTAAACGAAATAAATTACTTAGTCCTCTGGTGTCCCTTATAAGAATGGTAAATATAACCTACCTTTTACAGCCACATCTATGACAAACGCACTGACTCTTACTTTTTGCTTTACATAACTCAGACTCATTATGCTCCAAACACTTCCCATGCTTAGCCGGGAGCTGACCATAGCTTTGGCTGTACTCTCCTTGCTTCTGGTCCTAGTCCAAAAAGCAAGATCAAGGCGCCGGGCAACCAAGGGACTTCTTCCTCTTCCGCCTTCACCCCCTATCACCAACATTATCGCTGGCCATCTTCCAGCCGTCGTGAAAGCAGCCAAGGAACACCGTCAGCATCTTCTGTTCCAAAAGTGGGCCGAGGAATACGGCGAGGTGTTTTTCGTTAAGTTCGGTACTTTCCAGGAGTACTTCATCAATAGCGACCAAGCCGTCAGGGCAATCTTCGACAAGGCTGCGGCCCAAACATCCGAACGACCGCGTTGGATTGTCAGTAATGAGCAGATATGCAACAGACTCAACCTTCTCCTTCTTAGCTCGAGTGAAAAAGCATGGAAAAGCCAGCGGAAAGCCACAACATTTGGACTAACTAATTTGAATCTTGCTAATGCTGGTCTTCCATTTCTCCATTTCGAAACATTGAAGTTCCTAAATGACATTGCACAAGATCCCAACAAAGGTGCCGATCCGCAATCCCTATGGTCGAGCATTGGCCGCTACACATATAGCACATTCTCGTCCCAGATCTTTGGTCTTGATGTCCCTGAAGACAACAGTCCTGTTATTGACTACATATTCGAAACGGGCCTAGCCCAAATCCTTGGCATACTCCCTGGCTACTATTTAGTTGACACTTTCGACATTCTGGATAAGCTGCCACTATTTCTTAAACCTTGGGAAAGGAACGCAAAGGCCAGGCACAAGCGTGACTATGAGTGGTGTTGTGACAAGCTTAAGGTAAGATCCGCCTCGGTAGCCCGCAGGTCATGAAGTCTACGACTGACACGATCACCCAGAGGGTAAAGGCACAGATTGATGCTGGAGAGGCTCCGCCTCATATGACTTTCATCAGAAGGGTCATCGAGGACCCAAACCATCTGGGACTTAACAGCCTCGAGGATGCCTCATACCTAGGCATGATGTTAATCATCGGGGCTTCGGATACGGTAAGCTTTACTGTACCTCGATTTCCCCATGCTGTAATACTGACAAGAAGACAGAGCCGGATTTCAACTTGGTCATTCCTTGAGGCTATGTTAACGTTTCCAGATGTCTGCAACAAAGCGAGAAAAGTAATTGGTAAGTCTGTTGAAGCGCTTTAGTGACACTCGCGTACAAAAGGCTATAGAGTACTAATATGAACAGATTCGACTGTGGGAGACAGAGTTCCGGTTTTCGAGGATCTGGACAGTATGCCATACATCCGTCAAGTCATGAAGGAATCATGGAGATGGCGTCCACCTGTCGCCCTGGGCCATCCCCATACCACGACTCGAGACATAATTTACAAGGATTACCGCATACCAAAGGGAGCGAGGATACATTTGAATGCTTGGTAAGCTCTCGTGTTAGTTTTGATGAGCTTACATGCTAATGCAAACTAGGGCAATCCATAGGGACTCCACACGCTATAGAGACCCCGACAACTTCATCCCTGAGCGTTTTGAGGGTGATTCAAGATCGGTGAGACATTACAAAGGCTGCGAGATATTCAATAGCATGCTGACTAAATATCAGAGCCAAGAGAGTGCTGCATCCCCTGACGTTTCTAAAAGAGATCACTTTGCCTTCGGAGCTGGACGTCGTATCTGTAAGTCATCCGTAACGATCCATGTAACTCAGTCTCTTAATGAAACTGCCGTGCTATAGGTCCTGGCTACCATATCGCGGATAGGAGCTTTGCTGTCAGTGTTATGCGCATTCTTTGGGCTTTCGACATCAGTTTGAAGCCAGGAACAAAGCTTCCTCTTGACCCCCAAAGCTTTCCAGGCGATCTGCCAGGTAACCCTGGACTCGAAATGCCGGTCGTATTGACTGTCAGGAGCCCAGAAAGGCTGGAAACTATACAAAAGGAGTTTGAGGCAGCTCTGTGGAACCGGGAGAATATGAAGCCATTAGTTGGGTAACATGTTCATTTGGATGTATCAAATATAGATCTTACCGCTACCTTGTGTATCTGCCAACATTTCATCTTCCCAGCCAGTATTACCTTCACCTTACAAACTACTGAATCCTCCGTGATTCGGCATAAGACTGTTTCAGGAATGGCCCAGTTCTCCAAGCTTGAGGCCAGGCAATCCTTTCCTCTAGCAATCTCGCAGTCTCATTTATCAGCCGCGCCAAGGCACCTCGATGTTCCAGACGACCAACCCCGCTCAAATACAGGCGTTTCTTCTCGTTTCCAGCAGCCCAGTACTTGGCGTCTTGACTTGAAGCGTCCAGCCGTAGGGTTGGGAATTCATCACCAACATCGAATTCTTTACTATGCTCGACCAAAGCCCAGATCGAGATAGCGCTATAAAAGAATGCAGGTGCCTCGTGATGGGAGTTGGTACGGCTTGAGCGAATCTGAGACCAGATGCGACATGCATGTATCAAAGCCTCTCGTGCACTGCGGGGATTGGACATCCATCTCTTCAGTTTATCAACAACCATCGAATGCTGGGTTTTGGTGACTCTCCAGCGTCCAAAGGCAATAATCTCTCTAGTCGGGAAGTATATCAGGAGTGAAACCATGTGAATACTAGTCGCGGCAGCTCGAGAAAGAGCTGTTGGTGGCAAAGTCTTGACATGTCGATGCAGTATATCCAGATATAAATGGGCATGACGGAGCCAAGAGAGGTCATTAAGAATACCCATGACCAGAAGAAGCGAGTTAAACGCATCAAGCCGGCCAGGGACCTCACGATAGCGGTAAAGGCCCAGGAGCACCTGTCGGAGAGATAATAATTGTTGAGAAGATGAATCTGAAGTTGTTGTTAGCTCCAGGCCATTTGTCAAGTATGCTTGCAGCCCAAACCCTCTTTGAGACTATTCTTCCATGTCTCGGTGCTAGACATGTCCCAGACATTTCCATCGACCGGCATGGGAGACTGAAGAAAGTCTATTGGAATCGTGGATGAAAAGGCGAAGAACCCAACTTGCTGGCTATCTACAAGCTAGGCTCAGTCAGTTATTATCATTTCAGCCTTGCTGAAGGCTAAAGAAATCGACGCAAGACACTTACCCAAGCGCAATAAAACAAACGAATTTCTAACTCGGCCCTGATCCATGCTTGCCAGCCTTGAGATACCGAATTTTCACCAACTGATGACTTTGCTGAGTTGTCTGAGAATGAAGCTATCTTGCGACATTGCGTTGCAAGCTGCGCCATTGTCTCCTGGGAAAATTCTGCCAATCTCAAGTCCCCGCCGTACATCATGCCAATCTGATTGAGGACAGAAGCCTGAGCAACACAGATACTGGGTATTGAAGTCTGACTTCGTTCCAGCTACTGACGTAAGGTTTGTCAATATCGATTATATTAAAAAGGACCAGTCCAGTAATTAGAAACGATGCACTGACCTGGATGCGAATAGCCCGCCGTAGAAATTCCTGCATCACGAGGTAGACCTCCCTCGACTGTAATGTTTTCGAAAACAGGCACCCGATCGCTGAAACGGCAAGACTCAGTAGCCAGTTGTCTTTACTGGGTGAGAATGTTGCCTTATGGAGGAGAGGGAAAACAGGGTGATACTCTTCAAAGTAAACCTGCATATAGATCTGCACATGCTGTTGAGATGGCAAATGTCTATTCGTAAAGGGGATACAATATGCATTGTCGCTATTGAGTTGTTCAAATGTGGAGACCATGACTTGGTAAGCTTCATCATTTATATAGGGCACATGCCCATAGTCTTCTGCCCTCCATGGCTCAAGGTCGCCATCATCTCTGACAGAGGTATGCGATGTGGTTTCGGGCGATGTTTGTCTGCTTTGGGCTTGAGAACCTTGGATGGCTAAGGGCTGAGTAAAGCTAGGGGTCGGGGTCTCGTATTCGAGTTGATATACCATGGGCTCATTATCCACGGGAGGCGGTACTGTATGGACCTCTGCTTGATCGAGTGGTTCGATTGGGCTCTGGGAAAAGAATGCCATGGGATGAGGTAGTGCAAACAAGGAGTTATCAAGCATGGAGTGCATGGAACTGTCCCAATGAAAGTCTATACCAAGCGGCGACCAGCCCTGGAAGTCCAATCCATTGGTCCCAAATGTCAGATTGTTGACGGTAACTCCATCAGGAAAGTCTTCTTGCCCTGTGCCTGAATGCATCTCTACAGCATTGTTGCCGATGTCTGTCGATTGTGAAGGAGGCTCGTCGATTGCTTCCGACGCGCTACCATGAGGACTAAGTGCTGAGTTGAGTGGCAAAGGAGGCAAAGGACATGGATGGCTCTGGGCCGTGGGAAGAGTGCTACGTGCATGGTCATCCTTCTCGCTGAAGGAAGGAGACTGGGGGCTGGTACCACGGATTATGTTCTGTCCCTTCTGCTGCAAACTGTGATAGACGCAATCGAGGCTTTTGAGAGAACATCTTCCACATGGCGAACGCCCGTCGCAACGTTGTTTGGATCGGGCGCAGGAAACACAAGCTTTGGCTACATAGGCCACCCTCCGAGACCCACGAGTTGTCCTGGCAGGATCATGGGTAAGTAAATGTTGATTTAGAGTATCCCTAGCTTTTAGTTAACACGACTACAGCCGGGAGCTGACACATGTTTCCCCTTGGCTCACTTTCGTGTGAAGGTACTGTTGCAATCTTGGCAACTGTAAGGACGAATGTCTAGGTGCCGTCGTTGGTGACGTCGAAGATGCTCGTCTCTGGCAAAAGTAGCACCGCAGTCACTACAAGAGAGGGTCATTGCAGCGAGTGATAACTGACGACAGATTGGTAAGGGACAGTATTGTAAAGATTGGAGTCAACTGCTTGGCACATGGGTATACCGTGTGTCTGTTTTATCTGGAAATGGACGGGGAGTTACGGGATAATTAAAATGCGGGGTTTGGTCTACTTCAAATTTTGCGGGGTTGCCATACGTACCGTACCATACACGGCAAAAATACCGGTAGACAATCTCTTAGGTACCGAGTTACGTAGTAGCAATAAGGAACTAGTCCCAATAAGAACAGATATTCTTCTTTTTCCATATCTATTTATCAAGTCTTGGCTCGACTGCGCGATTGTCAATAACTGTCGCCAAGACGGTAAGCCCCTTGTTTCCTCCCACTCCGGATGGGCTTGTAAGTGGTATCGAGTCGCTTAATACCATGTTCTAAGTGGCCGATTGGTAATGGCCCTCATATTGATAGGCAAGTAACATCCGTCACATGTTACACTGCACCTGGGGTGTATCGAATCAGATCATGAACTTGAGGGTAAGCTTAGCTCTGCGCACAATTAAAAGACGCATCGATCTCGGTCGGAGCGCAGCTTTCTTCTTCACTTTTGCTCATGCCCAACCCTTGTCTCCCACTGCGCTGCTGCAAATGTCTCAAAAGAGCCCCAAGAGCGGTTCGCCGTGTTCTCCACGGTCTTCCCACAACCAAGGACCTGTGGCAGCTGCTGCACAGGCGCTAGAAGTCGACGATCTTGCTGAGGAGGAGGAAGATGACCCAGGTCTTGGCGAAGACTCCGAAAGCTCGACGGCCTCCATCACCTCAAGCATTCTCCACTACCGTACCATCAATGGCAGGACCTATCACAGCGAAAGAGGGAATGCCGCCTATTGGTATTATCAGTCGTTATGTGGCCGGAGGCAAGTCTGATATTTTGCCAGGGGCTCCAACGATGAACGGCAAAGTGAAGCCATGGACATTGCGTACGTTCTTGATCCTTTGCGGAGATGTGTCAACTAATACGTCTAGGCATCACATGTTTACTCTTTCGCAAGACGGTGAGCTTCACTTTGCTCCCCTCGATGACAAAATTCAAGTAAGTCGCTTGGCCTCTCAGAACAATAAGCTCTAGGCTAAGGCCAAACGTTACTACCAGAGCGTACTTGACATTGGATGCGGAACAGGTACGTGAATGCTTGTAGCAAAGTCATCTGGAGTTACCGTGCTGATCTTAAAACTCTCTCATAGGCATATGGGCCATGTCAGTAACTGAAAGATCTCGAGCCTCTGGCCTTGCTGACCTGAAAGTGATTTTGCCGACAAGCATCCAGGGTGCGAAGTGATTGGGACGGACATTTCTCCCATTCAGCCTTCATGGGTACCACCTAATGTCAAGTTGTAAGTAGCAACTCGTTCGCTAAATGATGCCATCGTCTCATCTATCTATAGCGAGATCGAGGACTTTAACCAAGATTGGACCTTTCCTTCAGAGTCTTTCGATTACGTCCACCTACGCTATTTAGTTGGATGCGTTCCAAATTGGGACTATCTATTTGAACAAGCCTTTAGGGTTCTTAAGCCGGGTGGCTGGGTCGAGTCCTTTGAAGCTTCCGCTATCATCGAGAGTGATGACGATAGTGTGAAGCCCGACTCGGCATTGGCACAGTGGGGACCTATCTTTATCAAGGCCTCTAAAACAATTGGAAATACATTCACTGTCGTAGGAGATGATCTTCAGAGACCCGGAATTGAGAAAGCAGGATTTACAGATGTCAAGCAATGGGACTCAAAGGTTAGCCATTCTTTGGTGATAGGTAAGGATACGCTGACAAGTCTCAACATCAGTTACCATTGAACCCTTTCCCCAAAGATCCCAAGCTTAAACAAATCGGTCAGTTTGGTGAGCTGTTCAGTACTCAGGACACTGAAGGGCTTGTGTTGTTCGTTGCCAACACACTAGGATGGACTCCCGAGGAGGTCCATGTGTATATCGCCAAGTTCCGACGAGAGATCAGAGACAGGAGGAATCACCCATATATTCGCTTGAAAACTGTGTGGGCTAGGAAGCCAGAATAAATATGAGGTTGCTTCTTATTTTCTGTTGCTGGCTTGAGCATCTAATCGCTATGTAATTAGATTACTGAGGTCTATAAACATTCGGATTCTCGAAACGCTGCATACAATTGAGGATTCAAGTATGACGTGAGGGACAGATCGTCATCTTGACACGCGACAGCGAAGTAGGTCTGGACCCCAGTGGCTTGGTCAAGGTGACCTGGCGGTGCCAACATATCCAATGCTCGAAGATACGATTGCGAGTAAGCCCCATCCCCATTCCCATGCTCTTCAAGATACCCGATAAGTCCCACTGCAGCTTGAAGGTCGTTATCAGCGTAGTGTCGAACTGGTATATATGCCTTGACGTCGGGAATCGAAGATTTTGGTGCAACGTCAAAGTTAAATACTGCTCCGGATGTCAGATGATCCACCTTAGGTAGCTCATTTCCGGGTGGCGCGTCATGGTTGAGGCCAAGTGCACGTTTCCACAGATCGGAAAACTTCTCTAGAGACTTATCCAAGCCTGTGCGAAGTCCACCAACAGTCATAACGTCCCGAACAAAGCGGAACGAAGTTTGGTTGGACCTTGCGTATATCTTGAGCCGTGAACTACCGGGCTCGACAAGATCTATTGCTAGCATGAACGGGCGGAGTTGTCTTCCGTCATCGTGGCTGGAGAGATATGTGTCCACGTGATACAAAGCCTCGAGATTTCGACATCCTAATGTGCTAATCGCATGTTTTATCTGGTGCCAAGCGCTGACATGTTGTGTCTCAACTGGTATAAAGTATACTTTGATCGACAATCGACCGTGCAGCATTTCCAGGGCTGCAAAAATGGTTGAACCCTTTGTCGAATTTCCAGAAGTTGATGTTGTAGGAGACCCAGGGCCTAGCAACTCATGCCAGAAATGTTCAAACCAGGTTAGATCAAGTTCAGGAATGATCTTGGCGAGGTTGTAAACTAAATGGCGAGTCGGGATTTGATTGAATGGATCTTGCTTGCTTCCTGCTAATGGACTGATAAGCTCAATGGCGTATCTGATGTCAGGCTTCTTGCTTCTAGAGTTCCATTTCCAGCTATACTCAATGGGAGAGTGGTCATCAGTCATGAAGCTCTTCCAGTGTGCCTTGCTAGACCGTGGTCTGGGTCCCATTCCTGGAACGACCCATCTGTATAACAACAATAGAGCTTCGTACTGCTCGTTCAAGTCATAGTCCGCTTCTGTGAGAAGGGTATGGAGTTGTGGGCCGAGAGTCTTCCACCACCATTCTTTGTCTCCCGACAAAGGGGGAAGCCATTTGCTTAAAGTCTTCCATACGGATTGAGTTGCCGGACCAGCTTGCAGTAGCATTTGGACGTGTTCAGTTTGTGTCATGATACGAAATTGTGATTTTGTTAATAAGGGGAAAGCATGGGGTTACGGCCTTGCGGCTCGATTTGTTCTTATGCTATCACTCTTGTCAGTGAGGCAGCGTTGTCACTGTAATGAAATGGATCTGTACCTAAAACACGCTTCCAGGCGGCACTAGACACGGACAGTGAAACAGCCAGCCTGAACACGAGGTCTATAAATCCTCTCACTGACTCAGCAGCTATGAGGGATATCGCGTCATGTGAATCAAATATCGCGTGGTCGACTAGCGTAGGTGAATCTTCGAGCTTCAGTGCAGCTTCCTTGCTTCTCAGTGACTAAACAGCATGACAAGCCAGGTCCGAACATCCTACACTGCATTCCAATTCATATCTGTTGAGTTTAAGCAAATTTAATAGATTTATGAGTTATTTTGCTCACGGTTGATGCTGAATGGTTGCAATTTGCTTTGTAAGCAGATTATCATATTCGATGTAACATCGTTCACGTGTTTTATTAGAGACAGATGTGTCAGAGAGAATTCAGGTTGACTTGACGTTGAGAACCCTGGATTCGAAGAGATAGACCTCTTCAGAGGCATTGCCCATCATCATGCAAGGATGTCAACAGACTACAGTGCTGAGATGGATGGCAGATGAGTCGCTTGTGCTGGGGGCGCTATCAAATCTAGAAAATCATCACGTGCGTGCGAGTTGACAGACTGAAATCTCATGAACTATGAATCTCTAGACATAGAAAGATGTTTAACTTTTATAATACGCTTTCCAACAGGTAGTTCTCCAGTATAGTGCCCGTTGGATAGACACAGATAGATCATCTTTCTTTCAAGGTTTAAGGGTATCTAGGGTAGTGATCAACTTGAAATAACGGAATGGGACCACGGAAATGCCCCGTGTGTCTACCCCTCTTTCTTGCAAGACCCTTGATTTTCAACCTTGAGCTGAAAGCTGACGCTAACCTAAGGAGGAAGTGATTGGCTGATTCTCGCAAACCCACCAATCAGCCCAAGTTGACAATCCATTCTATCGATATACGCGCCTGCAAGTACAAGCCTGTACAAGAATACTGGCTTCCCGATCTGAGAAAGGCAATCAAGTCGGCGCCAGCTGCCTGCCGAGAAAGGCTGCCTTTTCTTGTCTCTTTTATTCTTTCCCTCACTCTGTTGTTGTCTTCTGGAACTCACAATATGATCGAATCATCTTCGTCGTTTATCAGATCAACGATACCTCTGTATCACAATGCGGTCAAATCGATTATCTTTAAATGTGCAGAATTGCTTATGGGTATATTTATTTTCAAAATGTTCTCGCTACTTGCCTTCCGATCAAGACAGTTCACATCATATCTGATGTTCACAGAAGATTATATTCAACGAACACTCTATGTCTCATCCCGTGGACTGTCCAGAGCAGGACTACTCGTCCTTGCTTTTAGTCTTCTGAATGTTGTCTTCTCACTCTATGGTACTCTTCTCTGGGCACTAGACTCCCCGGGCTATATATTCAGAGCGACAAATGCGACAGTTTCCGATTACCAATCCCAGCGAAATAGTGACCCTCCATACATCCTTCAAATGTCGCTCGACAAGGGTCAACTTACAGCCACCACAAAAAAGCTTCCACAGATCATCGGCGCTGAGTTGTTTGATCCTGGTCTCAACTACACATTGACTGGAAAAGTCAGCAACAGCCACGGACTACCCACGACCACAACACCAACACGAGTAGATGACGTTGGTGCCCGCATCTGGTTAGATGATGAAGGCTTTTCTGTATCTCCCGATACCAACTCCATGATTCCATACTCCAACACCCTCAACGTAACATTATTCAATACGTGTGTCAGGTTCACTCAGGGTGTAGCCGTTTGGAATTGCACATTTGATAACGCCGATGCCCAAACCCTGCTGGATAAACAGCAAACGGGACTGCCCGAGGTTCATTGGTCGGATTCAACGGATAAAGTACTGGACTCGCGATACATCCGGCCAAATAGAATGGATAACATCTGGGTTTCTGTTGGTGTAGGTGGTGGCTCAGCCCTGATGAATCAAGTCTTCACAGTCACCAAGCAGAAGAAACGACATACCTTCTCTCAGTTAACCCTTAAAGTCACAATGGTTACCAACCCAGGGGTTCCATTTGCAAGAGATGAGGTTGCAGACATTGTGCGGAGAACCTGGAGTTACAACGAGACTGAACAAAACAATCCTATTGTTGGTCGCATTATCCAAGGCATGATGAGCGCCCAGGATGAAAATATCAGTTACGAATTCGGCTTCAATGCCCCTGAAAACGATAACAAAACTGCACTTCAAAGCCAGTGGGGATTTCTTACCGCGGAGGTAAATGGGACTGCCCAATACTCGCTCCTGAGCATCACAACCACAAACATCACACTCATTAGGTCAGAAGATCTGGCAAAGGCTCCAGTACCCTTTGAGCAGTGCAAACGATCAAACTTCCAAAACGAAGCCTTTGGTGGAAGAGTGGTACAGACTGACTGCGCGGGATCTTCACCATCAAGGGGAAAGCCGAGCTTTTTTGGCCAAGTTGACACAGCAGCCGTAATGATTACGCGCGGATTGGGTGCCACGCGATCAAACATTAGCGCCGTATCTCTGGACAACGACGTCTTAAATTGGTTAAGGGAAAATGTTCAAACTATAGAGTCTCTGTTGGTTGCACGGGCTTACAGCTCTAGTATAGATCCAGCACTTGTGCAGATCAGTGTCGACAAGCTGATAGTGGCCATGTCCCGTCTACAACTCGCTCTTAGCTGCCTTACCCTCCTGCTGGCGCTTATTGGTTGGTTGGGTCTTACGATCCTTGCAGATGCACACTGGGCCAGCACTCTTTTTGCAAATTTGATACATACCACATCAGAGCCAAGCAAGGCGAGACTAGGTTATATAACGCGGGCACCCAATGTGACCTTGATACCGGCTGGCCAGAAACGCATGTTGGCTGTGGATGGCAGGGTAGTTACGGCCGCTGATGCGACTTCATTTCCGATGCAGCCCGTGGGAAGCCCACAACATTACCCTGATGAAGTGAAAGGGCACGCGTACACTGGGGCTTTCCCAGTAGCTTATCGCGACCCTAATGCTGGAAGGCAGGCACTCTTGTCCGGTTATGAACAGGACCTTTCGATCGGACGATGAAACCAATTGCATTCCATCTTTAGTATAGTCTATGGGAAGCTTTGTATGCGTTGAAGCCGGATTTCATTATTGCAACCTGTCGAATACTCTGGAGTAATCAGAGTCATACCATGTTGCGGTAAATATAACCTGATTTCTCAACCATATCAGAGCCAACGTGCTGGAGTTTGTTCTCTTGATTTGATTTATTTACGAGTAGACGCTGTGTGCCGCATGAAGACTGCCTCTGACTTGTGACATGCACATGACACCATTGGTGTTCAGTGAGGCACTGAGTCTTGCCGAGAGACGCCAGTAAGCGGTATGCTGCAAGCCAGCAACATAACAGCTAACATGATATACTTATTAGTACTGCTTATTTATCGCGTCTGACGTGTCTAAATAAGTAGCGTTAACTTTTATCTTAATTTTCTATAGCTTGCAGCTTGCTTACTTATATATAGTATATTTTCTAGTATATTTTAGGAATTTTATAGTTTATAACATGTTGGCCAGACCTCGACGATCTGTCTGTGGAGATGTTCTGGGTACCCCTGGTTTTACTGGACCGGCTGATGGGCTAAACCCTTGGATGCACTGGTCTGCTTCATGGTCGGTTTCTATAGCTCGGCAGATGGATTCAGCAGTCAGCCTGCTTTTCAACTCGGCCTTGATAATGCAAGTTCTGTTCATGACTGAGTAGTGGTCTCGGACAGCCACGGGGAAATTGAATGCCTCGTAAAGTTCTTCCTCCAGTTCAATGAGAGCCTGGGAACCCTCAACAGCGCGGTCAATGTAGCTGACACGGATGTTGCAAGCAGCATGGACACACGTACGGCGGCCTAGGATGTCTCAGAACTTTTTAAACCCTCGCAAACACAACAATGCAATAGCTCAAGGAGTATGAGCTGTCCAGCTATTGATGTTCTCTTTGCCAGTGGAGACAATTGATCCGAAGAGGCCCAAGGTAAGCACAGAAGCTAGAGTTACATTGAGTATTGCCGTGACTGGGCCAGCAAGACTCGCATTGGTATGTTCCAGCGCTGTTGAGAACTCTTTGAATGCATGACCTAGAGTCTCTTGGCTCCGACGACGTCTGACTAGGGCAGCAACCAATGCAGCTCATATTGTGTAGGCCAGAGCGTCTTGTGCATAGGTTTGCAGAGTCTTCCAAGATAGTCTCGACGTATAGCTGAGTAGGGTAGCTACCATAAACAGTGCTATCTATATAAGAGTATGAGATATTACATAGCCCTATCAGTAGTTGGGACACTGATGGACAGACTTAGAGAGCCCCGAGAATTGGGCGGTGACGGCGTGGAACGTTCCGCAGCATGATTGACCTTACTTAACTAACAGCTTATACAGCTCAAACATGTCGCTGCATCCCCGCATTACTTTATCTTCCTTCCTGTTTGAGTATGCAATCCCGTGAGACATGCAGGATCGTTGGGCTTGAGGCACCACCCGAGCTGTAAAACAGAGAATGGGTGGGCTGATGTCGAGGGTCTTCATATTAGTCGGGCAACCGGGACTTGGTTGAGTGAGAGTAGAAGTGGCTTGCCATTCAATACGTATAGATACTGCGCTACTCACAGCGTGCCGGCTTGGTACATAAGCCCCAAAAGCGACCGTACTCAATGTTCGAACAGTCACTACATTTCATTCTCATTCAGTCTTCTTCGTTCTTACTTATCCGCAAGTCATGGCTTGCAAGCATGGTCTCGAGGTCTTTTCCCCCGCCACTGGTGCAAAGCTCTTCAAGCTGGCCTTTGTTTTCGTTCTGGCCCGTTTTGTTCAAGCTGATGACTTCCGCCCTATCTATCACTTCGTCCCAGATAGAAACTGGATGAATGAGCCTAATGGTCTGATCGAGATTGGATCCAAGTGGCATCTCTTTTTCCAGCACAATCCCAATGGTAACTTTTGGGGCAACTTGAGCTGGGGCCATGCCACTAGCACAAACTTGGTCGACTGGACTCATCTCCCTGTTGCCATTTCAAGCGCCAATGGTATACAGGCTTTCACTGGCACCTCCTTCTTGGATTAAGCCTACACTTCTGGGCTGGGAACCTTCAGTAACCCACCATATCTCGCGTTTTATACTGGATACTTCCCCAGTAGCGGCATGCAAGACCAACGGCTTGCGTACAGCCTGGATCAAGGAGATACCTGGACCAAGTACAATGGGAACCCCATTATCTCGCAAGAGCAAGAGAAACTCCACGATACTACGGGAGGGTTGGAAATACGTGACCCGAAAGTGTTTTTCCACAAGGACTCGGAAGCCTGGATCATGGTCCTTTCCCGTGGAGGACAAAACAAGCTGTCAGTTTGGACATTCCCAGATGCCAAGACCTGGACATGCAAGACAGACCTGAAGGCTGGCAACATACCCGGGCTTCCAAGTAATGTCGAAGGTTGGGAGGTGCCCGACTTCTTTGAACTTACCGTCATGGGCACTTCCGACACCAAATGGGTCCTGTTGATAACTCCAGCCGAGGGTTCTCCAGCCGGCGGCAACGGAGTTTTTGCAGTCACTGGATCATTCGACGGCACCACATTCTCCGCTGATGCAGTTGACTCAACCGACATGTGGCTCAACTTCGGGCGTGATTGGGACGGCGCTTACAGTTGGGAGAATGTGCCTTCTTCTGATGGGCGCAAAATCCTTGCCTCGGTCATGAACAGCTACGGAGGTGACCCACCAACCAACACTTGGCAGGGGATGCTGTCATTCCCGCGTACCCTCGAGCTAAAGAATATCAACAACAAGCTTCGATTTGTCCAGGAACCCGTGAAAGAGATTGAATCAGCCAGTACTTCACTCGTCAAGTTGACCAACGAAACACTCAGACCTGGTTCTACACTCCTATCAGACGCTCGTGGAACAGCTCTGGACATTCGGCTCTCCTTTATTCCCTCCCCTAGGTCTGTTGTATCTCTGGCAGTCAGGAAGGGAGGCTCGCAGCAGACTCTTATCAACTATGATCAATCCAAGTCGGCTATCAGTGTTGATCGCAACCAGAGTGGAAATACCTCTTTCAACCCGAATGCAGGTGGTATTCACACAGCTAACTTGTCGGCTGATTTTGACGGTACTGTTCATGTGCGTGTATTGGTAGACGCGTGCTCCGTTGAAGTCTTTGGAGGCCTGGGTGAGGCTGTTATCTCTGACCTCATTTTCTCCAGTGAAGGCTCGGATGGTGTGGCTCTCTTTACAAGTGGTGGGAGTGTGGTGGTGAAGTCAGCAGAGGTTCGCTCTCTTGCCTGACTCCTGAAGTCAGATGATGATCGTGTTACTTGAATGATGATTTCTTCTTTTTCACCTTCTTTTCTATCACTCCTTTCATTCTTTGATCGCTCTTTGGGTCTTATTCTTTGGCTGCTCGGAGTGGGCAGTGATCAGTGGACCGGGTCGTGTGTCATATTGCACCGTCCTTCCTTCTCAATCCTAGTTCGTTTCTTTCCATTCGGTCATTAACACCATTAGCAGTGCAGTAAATGAATAGCACTACGTCATGCCAGTCAATGCTCTCTATTGATATGTCTCATCTCCACTCCATCGCGAAGTAGATGCTATAGAATAGAAGTCGCTTTCAGTAAAATACTAGAATATAAGCACCACCAACAGGATCGAATGACACTTTCCCTATAGGGCCAATTGAAGCTTCGGTATCAGGGGTGGCACTGTTCTCACAAGGTGGTTGCATGCTGATCCGACCCTAATTGTAGTGATGCGTATGTCGCAAGGATTTATTCATATTCGTCTCTTCGGGACCGGGTAGCAGGCACTAACTAACTAAACCGCGAAGTGTGACAGTTGGGGTTTCCGAACAGGTAAACTTAGTCTGAACTAGGTTTATGTTTATAGAATATATAGGGCGTTTCTAGACTAAGCAGTTAGTGTTATATCTCTTAATAGTTAATAGT
>JAAQRH010000361.1:0-35767 GCA_013186785.1 Fusarium pseudonygamai
TTAAATGCCAAAAGGGACAATTGACGTCACTTGGCATCGTTTATATGTTTGTTGTTCTCGACCTTGAATCCAAGACCATATTGTTGTCATTCTAGGCCCGGAGGGTTAAGGATCAGGTCAAGTCACCCAAGTAATTAATCCTTCTAGTTTCCCTTACTACAGGATCTCTTTATAGACTTTGCGGTTCAGCCTTCCCTTTCGTCACTAATACTCTCATTGGATCTAGACTCCTCAGCTTGGTGCCGTTGATTATAGTACTAATATTCAATCTAATCTGCTCCCTCAGCTTTAAAATAACTGCCTAGCGATGTACCTGGGCATTGTCAGAAGACAGAATGCTATCCGTTTCTTAATTGTGGTCCCGGACTTTCTTCGATTAACCTACCTAGGTAATTATTACGCTCTCGTAAAGTCAATGAACATGGTGATAAAGTTTACATCCAATTGCCTGAATGACTGAAGGATATGAACTGTTAAAGTAGCAGACTCAAGGGTTATAAATCTAAGCTTGCAGCTCGTGTAGAACCCTTGGCTTCACAGGCTGGGCATCTGATTCCACCAAGACACTCTCTGGACCTGCATCCGCTTCTGCCATTAAATGAGAGGGTTCTAGACCGTGTTTTGCAGGAGATTTATCTTCGTTATCAGCACCAGTCAAATTGATATCGCTTCGCGCCCGTCTCTTTCGGCTGATGATCCACCATACTAAACCCAATAACAGAGCGATACCAGCAAGTCCTCCAACTACTCCCCCAGGTATAGCTGCTACAGGCGTACCTTTACTAGAAGCAGAGGAACGAGAGGGGGAGGGAGGGGTAGGCTTTATTGAAATACGCTATGCATCTGTTTCACAACAATCATCGCGTGTGTAATTCGAGTAATTGCAACAGAATTTATCTGACCCGCATTGGTTGACTTGCACCAATATATCTTTGGCTTCTATGAACCTGGTCAGTAACTATCGGCAAAATAAGGCATTGACTAACTCAGATCACAGACGAATTGGCATCTACTCATATCATCGCTTGAGCAAGCACCCTGGTACCGAAAGTGACCCGTCCATTCGCACAAGCCATTCTCCAAGCATCGATCACCTGGAAGGCAGCAGGTTGAGAAAGTTGTGTTACTGGAGCCACATGGCTTGTACTTGTAATCCGCCTACTCCCCATCTGCATTATCACACTCCAGTGCTAGTGACAAGCTGAGTAGAGATGGTAATAAAAGTAAGCCATTCAGCATCATTGTAAGGGATCGCTGGTGGACGCATGCAGTAAGACGCTGATGTGTGCCGAAGGGCGTGCAACAATATGGAGGGAATACGGAGGATAAAAGCTCAAGGAAGGGGAGAGGCTTAATTACTTGGGTGACTTGACCTGATCCTTAACCCTCCGGGCCTAGAATGACAACAATATGGTCTTGGATTCAAGGTCGAGAACAACAAACATATAAACGATGCCAAGTGACGTCAATTGTCCCTTTTGGCATTTAATCTGTACGTTACACCAAACGTATGATTCGTCGGGTGAATTAAGCAAAAGTCTCTTGCAAGGGTGAAGTGTATGAATTAAGTAATCGCCGCATCAATTCCGCCACCAAATGATATTCTCTGTCTTGTTTTCTCGACGGGCGCGTCTCCCAGTGATGCTAATTGACTGTCATAGCTGTTGAAGAGATAGCAGCATACCATGGTCTATCAATCTAGGCTTTGGAAGAAGCGGAGCAGTGAAGGCAAATGGATACCAGGGGACTATCGGTACAGCAGACAATGCGATCTCAGTCTACCGGATCCTCTTACAACGAGTTCTCTTCAGCGTGCCATCGACGTCGCCAGTTTCAGCCAAGACAAAAAGACTATGCATCAGCAGTCTTTGTGGGGCTCTTGGCCCTATGTGGAGTTACCTGGGGAAAAGAGTATGTATGCAAGTTCATGACTCGTTTCACGATGCAGCTAATAGATTAGATTATGCAGGACACGAGGCTGAAGCGGAGCTCACGATGGACCAGGGAATTAAGAGGAGACACTATGTATTGATCCACAGTAATGGACCAGCTGTATCTGTGAGTTCTTTCAAATTTCCCGGGAATCAGATCCCGTCTTTTGAGGAGAATTTGTGTGTTCACTGTGACCAAATAGGGGCTGGGGCCGAAGCCCGACTGGAGTGAAGTACAGATTAAACCTCAGAAGCTAAATCATCTGTACCAAACCCAGTGGCAGTATACTCTGACCATATTCACACGCCTCTTGGAACTAGTCATTGACATGATGTCCAAATCGCAACAGGGTAAATGAATAATCTGTTATCCAGTTGAACTTCCGGGCCGTCTTACGGGGTGCGAATGGTTATCATTTTTTAAGAATACTCCTTGCTTCGGGGCCTTTCCAGGGGACTTAACCAGCAATAAACGCCAGATCCACGCGCAGCTTTTCTAGACCAGTTGACCAGACAATATCAACCCACGCCATGGAGCGAAGCATATCGACAAGACCGTTCCATCTGAGGCCCTGTACTCCATCAAACGTTGAAGCTGAACTATTAACTCTTGTCTGTCTTTCCCAATTTCTGTGATGGCTCCAATGACTAGCATAAATAGTTCAGCGTGTTCTAGACCCGTCCAATCAAGTCTGTGTTCGCTATACATCCTCGATAGTCTACCCCTCAAGTGAGAAGTTATCACATTGAATTTCCTGTTACCTGCTAGAAACGTGACGGGGCATGAAATATATAAAAGCACGGCTAGTCGAAATATCTCATATGTCAGAAAACAGGATGCCAAAGAGTTCAGGTGGATATCTGGGCTGTTGTATAGTGGCAGGTTCAGTGTTGAATATACTGCATCCTGAAGTTTTGAAAGTAGAGGTGCATTCTGACTAAGTTCACGCTCAGACTTTCCCGCAGCTAGATTGGATAGTCTGAGTAGCATTTGCAGAGGCAACCGAGTATTTCTCTGGCTCCTCTGTACAGAATTCAAGGTCTCTTCCTCAAGGTCGGCTTGATATAGCGTGAGATGAGGTGGTTGGTCCAGGATCATAGAACCAGTCAAATCCATCCTGTAAAGATATCAGCTATATTGCACGAACCCCTACTAAAATATGCATACCAAATCGTTGTGACTTGCAGATACTGGGAACTGAACGTATTTATGCCACCTTGATACTCAATCATCTTTTGAAACTCCAACATATGCGTCTTCCACCGTGCCAAGTTATTGGTAAACATCTATCGACAGTCAGCATGAGCAGTGAAGGGTATCATCCTAGAAATGACATCGTAGCACGCCAGGTTCACCACTACACCAATGATGGCTTCGTGAGCCATAGGCTAAGCGCCCCCAATCTGATTTCGCAACATTTCGATCGACGCATTATAGTGTGTAAAACTGATGGCGCTCTCTTGGGATGCCCATGCTCCATTGCGCTCAGGGTCTATCTCAAGGCGAGCGAGTACCAAGTGCATAGCACTATCATCGGTAAGTGCGAGAGCGAAACAAAGCTCACGCATGAGTCTACAAACTGGCGCCTCCTTGTCTACAGATACTGTGTATTGTTAGAACTTGCATCCCTATCCGATAGAATCGTAGAACTTACGGAAATCGAGCATACTGCTCGTTCGGGAGGATATGGGATACCTGGTAGGGTTTTGGTAGGAGGAAAGAGATGGGACCAAATACAGCGAAATCCGATCCCCCAGTGTCCAAGACGATATTTCTGAAGAGCTTATGCTTCAGCTTAAAGTGTCGGAGCTCGGTAACGAGCCTTTTTATGTGCCTGCTGAGCGTTGAGACGAGGGCTTGATGGATTTCATGGGTACCTCTATTCTATCGTCTGGGCGGGCGCGCCTCCGAGTAATGTCAATTGGCTTCATCACATGACTACTGAACCTTCTCTGAGTCTTGCCGTCTTTTTTGTCCCGTGGTCGAGCGATGTTGACGAACATTAACTCGACTACTAGAAGTTGATTGCTGACTCGGGAGGTCGACATTGTAGGTTTGGGGTGGAGGTAGAGAGGTGAGATGCATAGGTCATTCTTGACGAAGACCTTGCCTGCTTGCTTCAAATTAGCCGCCCTACTCGCGGTGGTCCGTGAGTACAGCCCCTGTTGTAGGATTCTGGCTGTGAGTACCAAGGCCCAAAGCAGATCCTGGTTCGCCCGTAGAGAGCGATCGAAGGCATTATCGACTAATTTCGTACCTCAGATACAAGAATAGAGCAATGGTTCTGAATCCAATAAACTTGGATAGCGCATAGATTCTAATGCTGGCGACTAAATACGTTTTGACATATATAACCTCAGTTGGTTACTCCGCAACTAACAGAGATATACTGTCCTGTGATCAATCTCGCTCTCTCAGAAACCAGCAAAAGCACTGCATCGGCGATATCTTGTGCAGTACCAGCCCTATTAACAGCTCGTGTCATCTCGATAGAGGGCCGTTGGAAATCATCGGCTGTGGCTGCAGGGATTGCATCAATCAAGACTGGGCCAGGGGCAATTCCATTAGCCGTGATGCCCTTGCTGCGTCCCCACTGATCTTTGTGTTCACCCAGAATATTTGCTTTCAGAGAAATGGCTTATCTCCTTAGACCATGACCGCGTAAGACTGTCTAAAGCAGCCTTTGAAGCACCATACATCGGGATGTGATTATCTCCAAGCTTGTACGCGATTGCAATGATGTTGATAATACGGCCGCCCGACACAATGGCAGGTACAACGGCTTGGGCAACAACGATTGAACCTTTTGCGTTGGCGCCGAGTACTTCAGTCAATCGCTGAGGGTTGACTGCAATTGTGTCGCCAAAGACTGGTACTCTTGCATTATTGACTACAGATAACAAGTTAACGTTTTTTTGTAGCTCGTAGTGATTATACCTACTCGGAATATCGATATGGTACGCGTTGAATGCTCTCAAAGTCTCATCAACCAGATATTGAGCGCCCTCTGGAGTTTCGATCGAGGTTTGGGCAACTGTTGCTTTCCCTCTACCTTCCATTATATATTGGGCAACGACGTAGGCTCTCTCGGTCACAGAATCGCTCATGTAGTGGATACTGACGGCTGCTCTGTTTTATACTAATGTTATAGCTATACCAGCTCTAATACTGTTTTCTTAGCTAGAGCTAGTAATTATAGCTATCTGTCCTTTAAGTAAATAGTACTTTTTTTTAATATTTACTAATAGAAATCTATATTATTAGATAATTACTTATAGAAAGCTTAATAAAAAGAAACTAGGTTCTTTTTACTAAAATAAAAGAGAACTTAGTTTCTTTATTAAGCAGTTAACAAGACTGGAAAATTATTTACTAAAGCTATATCTTAAAGCTTATTTTATTAAATATTATAAATATAATAAATTTCTGTCTTATAAGAAAGAAAGCTATAAGTAAAAGGGGATTTTAAGAAAATAAGTTAAAGTAAATCTGTATAAGCAGAAAAGGATAAGGGCTCCTATTGGCTAGCTGATGACGGACCTTAGGTCCGTGGCCTTTAACTTGTCAGATGTCTTCAGTAATGCCCTAGCTTCTTTAGCAGCTGACTAACTTCTAATGTAACATGTCTAAAGCTTGTAAATTCTTAACCATGATCTTAATGCAGCCCCTTATCTCGATTGTTAATCTCTCTTCCCGCTGTTCGACAACGCTGTACCCATGACCGCGTATGACGTCACTACTTCAGCAAACCTACCCCTTTATAGCAAAAACCCCGCCCTGCTCCATTATATTGAGAAGCTCTTGGTATTGCTGGCGTGAAGCATTATTTACTCGTTACATACGCAGAGACAGCAAATCCCCATCTATCCCCCTACTATCTTAACCTCTTTACCATTACTAAGTTGTTCCACTTTTATAGAATTGTACCACTCTTACCTAGCCCATTCTCCACTCAACCGTGTTACGCACTCTCACATGCCCTACCCCTCTCCCCTCCGGTCTCTCAACAACAATGGAGGGCCTTCGAGTGTCCCTGGATTTCGTAGACTTGTGCCAGCTCCAGTTTCGACATATGAGAGAACCGGTTCTAACTCTGAGCACGGGCCGCCACCTCTACCATCCTGTCACCATCCTCGAGCCAACCCGACAAAGATTGCCTGCGAGTCATGTCGGAAACGAAAGATCAAGGCACGTGTAAAATTTCACATTTTCTCCTTTCTCCTAGAAATTTTAACAAGTTAGACCCTGCTAACTAGCCATTTCTTCTCACACAGTGCAGTGGCCAACGTCCAAAATGCAATAGTTGCATCAACAGGGATATCCAATGCAATTACAAGGCTGCGAGATGGGACCTAAAGCGGAAGTATGATGAGGTACAAGAAAAGTCCAGTCTTTATGAGCAACTCTATTTTCTTCTGACGGGACTACCGGATCGAGAAGCCCAGGGTATCTTCCGCAGGCTTCGCGAGGGCGCCGATGTTGCCACTACCATGCGCCAGGTGCAAGATGGCGACCTTCCACTGCAGCCAGCATGGGCACCAGAGACACGTCTTCATTATGAGTTCCCATGTTCCACTTCCATGCCTGCTGCTCTACTATCACCAGACAACCCGTATCTCGGCTCCACAATATTCGAAGTTACGTCTCACGCTCTGCCGCTATCACCCGAGCAGACAGAGGCATGGGTAAATGGGTTTGAGACCATAAACATGGCCGCGTATAATACCGCAGAACTAATGGACCCCTACATACCGGATATTCAAGTTTCCAAGTGGACATCAGTTGAAGCAGACGATGAGCTTTTGCGCACACTCTTGCGATCATACTTTCTCCATGACTATGCGAATTATACTTGTTTTCAGAAAGACATCTTTCTCCAAGCCATGAGAGAGAATGATACTCGATTTTGTTCTCCATTACTTGTCAACGCTGTCCTGGCTGAAGCATGCGTGGGTCACAAGAACCCAATAACGTATAGATCTGCTAATACTTTCTTAGCATAGTTGCCGTAAAGCCACCCACCTCGCCTGGAGATCAGAGACTTTGGGCTATACGTTTCTCACAGAGGCAAAACGGCTCTTGGAACAAGAGACCAGTAAGTGCAAACTCACTACTATACATGCTGCAATGGTATTGCACACCATCTACACCATGAACGGGATGGATCAGGTCGGCATATCTTATCTGCTTCAGGCAGTTCAAATAGCACAGGACCTGAACCTCTTTGCACCGGAGCAAACGGAAGGGAGAACGAAGACTGCCCGTGTATTTACTGCTTGGGCCCTGTATCGCTGGCAATCGTGGGTGCTCCTCTATGTTGTACACAACCTAGGACAGGCTGATGAACAGAATACAGGTTGCAGGCCTTCCACAACTTGAGAGCTCCCCTGATCAGAGGACCTCCAGCGACGCCTATGCCCGACCCAGACGGGGAACCTTTGTGGTATGGCGAATTGTGGTTAAGTTACCCGCCCAGTTTGACGCTGGTACCAATGCACTTTGGACACGTCTATCGAGCTCAAACGGAACTACGCCGTATTTCAAATGGCATTACCTGTATTAAGTTTACAGGGCAAAAAGATGCTCGTACCTTGCCAGCAAGCGAGGTTGATCGTTTACAAAAGGTACTTGATGACTGGTACATTGGGCTACCAGAACCTATCAAGTCGTACAGGGCAGTGCTACCGTCACAGCTCATAATGCAGTAAGTCCCAGCACATCAACAAGACTGTATTACGCGCTCCACGATGTTGACATATAGGCAGCATGGAATACTGCGTTCTGCTCTTTAAAGTCGCCCAAATGGCGCAAGAGATAGAGCCACCACGTACACCAACAGGTGAAGCAGTTAACAACAACACTCGGCCTTCTAGAACGGTTCAATACGCGCTACGATGCCTCGAAACTGTACTCCGTCTCTACCACCTACGCCACAGCTTCGAACACGGCGACACATACCTAACCTATTTCCTCTCCATCCTAGCATATTCGACTATCGAGAACATGAATAGGAACTCAATATCCCCTGATGATGTGAAAGCTCTTGAAACCCTCCGTGCAACGCTTCTCCTCGCTGTCAAAGGCCTCTACGACCAAGGCCAGCACGTATATGTCTCGTCCGCCATGTGCCGGCTGATACGTAACCGCATGACGAAGGCAGATATGACCGCACTGAGGGGATGCACGACGTGGAAGGACGACGAAGCGCTGGTCCCTCACTACGTTAGATCGACGTTTCCAGTGACGGTTGTGACGCTGGAAGAGGAGTGGAACTCGGGGACGGTTGAGATTTTGGCCAAGAAGTATGACCAGTTGGCACTCGAGGCGAATGAAGGTGACAGTAGAACGGCCATTACACCGAATGAGAAGTCCGAAAAGGCTGAATGATAGCTATGCCTTGATATCCTTACCCTACCAGTTAATAATCGCCAACGTGAGAGAGAAGCAGCAACAGGGAAAAAAGACTGATATCAAAACCTGAGGATAATCTCTGGCGTTTTAGCTATGTAGGCTTCATTTCCTTAACGCTCCTCCGATCTTGTCTCGGGGTCGCAATACTATCTTACTCCTTGGGGCTTGATTAGATCAAGATGGCTTAATCTCTATGGACAATAAGCACAGATATTATCCTAGCGAATGCATTACCTTTTACCGAACACTTGTCAATTTCTCACTGATTAATAAAAGGGATTATCCCTTGCCGAATCCACCATGTGCGATGCGTCTCAAAGGGATCCTCTGCCTCTAAAACGAGGTTAAACGCCTCTTCATCCGCCTCAAAGTCATCTGCTTGTCCATGCGTCAAAGGGCTATAGCGTCGTTTCTCCTCAGCCAGCCACTTCTGTCGAAGTTCATACGCCCGACTCAAGGCCCCCTCCCGAGCTCGGCCAAGATGCTCGTGTCCCCAGTTTGACATGACATGCACGGCGGTGACTTTCGGTATCTCCCACCACAAGTCCACATCCGGCTTGTGTCTTGAAACCACAGAATTTCGGCCTTTAACAAGCTTATCTTGTAGAGAGTTCTCAACTATCTTAAAGTATTCATTTCTCTGTAGCGTTTTGTGATGCTTGAGAAGTTCTCCATACGGTCCGATGCATGTTACTACCAAGGTATTCGAATAGTCCTTAGGTGGAAACATTTGCAGAGATGCATCGACCTCACTGACTGGTTGATAGCTCCAAAGATGTTGTGTGTCGTAGCTGTGCTGTTTCTGCCCCTTGGCGGTTGATGTATTCCATGGGAGGATTTCGTCCATATATGGGTCTGTCCATTCCACCAAAAGAAGCTCCGTGAGATGCTGGAAGAGTCGTAATACAGATGAAAGATCAGAGAGCAAGTAATTTCTCTCGGAAAAACTAGGATGTGAAAGATAGAGCGAGCCTGTAGAGTTGTCCAAGGCGATCCTTTTGACCTTTTGCATATCGATGGGATGGAATTGGCCGATATCCCACGCACAGCCACTGAGCACGCGATGCTTCGTCCCCCAATCGTCCCCCTGAGCGATGAATAGAACATCCGTATCAAAATTAAACCATGTTCGAGGACCGTGAGAGCGTGTGCGAAAGGCAAGCTGATAGCCTCTCTTGATCAAGTGGTTTCGAGATTCACGGCAAGTATGTAAGAGTGCAGGAATTGGAGCAGTGCTAAAAATTTCGCCCTCCCTACAGAGTTCCCAAGCATAAGCAGCGTTCTCGCTTAGCCAGTCGAGACTGATCTGAGGTGCGAGCTTGGAGACGTTCCAAGGCTGATACGGGGTCTTGGTGCTCAAAAAGCCATAGCGCTCAAGGGTTGACTGTTTGGTCCGAGACGGAATCTGAGATCGCCAATTGAAGGAGAAGTGTGTCAGAGACTCGTCTAGTCGAATGGCATTTGGTGTTGTGCGTATATGCTCCGCGAATTCATCGTAATCTTGCTCAGTAAATCGTTGGACTTCGACAAAGCGGGGCGGCGTGGCTAAGCTGTAGATCTCTTGGCGGAGCTCCAAGGGGAGTGATGAGAAGTATTGAAACTCGGTGAGCGACATGACGCGACTTATCTCGGCTTGTATCTCTAGGTTGCGAAGGAGTTGTGAGGTCTTACCGCCTCAGATGCTACCGCGTAAGCAGGCTGACATGTCCGCGGGAATAATATTAGTCCGTAGATCCCCATTGGCCAAGGTGAGTGAGACATAACGAGTAATCAAGCATTTGTGTTTCTGCCTACTTTTCTAGTACGGGAAGCTTCCCTCTGGAACTTTCTCTAAGACCCCTGATTTCTTCTGCAACTCATCCTGCTCGTGCAAATACGGCAAAAGAATATCCGCCCAGTGGTGTTTGCCCTTGTACTTTGAAGCCGCCTCATCCCAATTCTCAATTGCTTCAGCCAGGCGCCCTGGAACATGGGGTTCTTGTGCGATCGTAGTGATTGGCTCAAAGTATGTGCGAACCGTGAAAAGAAGGGCCTTGGATCGTGGAAGTCGTCGGAGTGACTGTCTCTCGGAGCGGAAGTAGAGGTCATTGATGGTCAGACCCTTGTCATTTGCCGTTTCCCAGGCTGAGAAGAGTTGTTAGGGTGTTTAGAGAGGAGGCAGGGATTGACTTACAAGCTATTTCGTTGCTGTCTTGATCACCCATACGGTGAGACCAGTGGAGACCATCGTCCAGTTGGATAAAGAACTACATGATCAGCAATGCACTACCGGATGTGGAACGGACTCACGTTGTTTCGAATCACTGCCTTATCTGGCTGCATTGTCTTGAAGAAGCGGTTCATAGACTTCTGCAGCTTTGACTGGTAATGAGGAACTTTGGCTTCTATGTGTAGAGTGTCTAGAGACATTCTGAACTTTTCGCTCAACCGCCAAAAGCCAGGGAGACAGACGGCTCCAGCATCGAGGTGGTATTGGCCGTCTAAAATGTCAGCTGAGTAAAAGAAGGAATGATGCAACTTACCGTCTTCTTCAACCATGATGATGAGATCGTCCTGTACTAATTTGGCCGCTGTTGCCATCGCTTCCTTGGGAGTATCTGATCGTCAGCTAGGTCTTGTCTATGAGTGTGATACATACTGGCTGGGTAGGTGAATTCCTCCTTGGTTAAAGTATTGCGAAGAATACCGTTGCTAAGCTGAAAGATCTTAGGGTACCGAACAGTTAAGTATGCAGTCAGCTCCTCGAGAACCTCGAAGCAGGCATCTCGAGTAACAGCGTTGTCAACATATTGAACATGCGCATCAATATCCTTCTCGAGCTCAGAGACCTTTAGGTCATGATACCAGAGAAAGTTGGAGTCCATCTCAATCCAATTGTTCCAATCCATCTTCCGAATGCCCATGGTGACGTGATTGGGTCCATGGCGACAAGGTCGGTATAGCTCAGGCTTCTTTGCGTCCAGATCAAAATCAGGCAGAGGCTTGGGCGAAGGGGTCTTCCATTCAACGTCCGTTTTGGCTGTCTTGTCAGATACATTCCCTGATAGATCAAAAGACATACCAGCAGGTTTCACCTTGCGCATCCACTCATAAATAGCGAACAGGCATAATCCCACTGCCGCAATGGCAATGAGAACGATTTCTTGACGAAGGTCCATTGATTCAAATATTGAAGACATGGTTGATGATGAAACGAGACCAGAACAACGTTGAACTTAAATAGTCGTGGCGACGATACCGTGCCCAGAAACTTTCCGATTCCGGGTTATTTCCCCGACCTGCCATCAGCGTATCAAACCTGATGTAATGACGATAAACTAAACTAATTATGGTAATTCACCACGATTCAGCTTCCCCGCTCCGATGATCTCGTCTGCTGGTCCCAAATTGCGGGGATACTAAGGGACCATGATTATTGACTATCTCATTACTACTTATGGTGTTTTACCAGTCTTGGCCGTCTTGATAACACCCTCTTTGTGGAGTGCCTCGATGATGTCAAGAATTACAAAGTCACAGCCTTTTGCCGCCATTATGTTGACTCCTACGGGAACAAGCTCGTTTTGGAGGGTTGAGTTGGAGAATGAGCCGAGGTCGAACATGCCGAGTGAGACTGCGTAGTCTGGGAGACCTGCGACAGAGGCGAGTCTTCCGGCGTAGACGGTCTGACTGCCCGAGTTGGTGTTACCCTTTTCTGCCTCCAATGACTCCTCGCAGGCTTCTTCTGATCCAAGGGTGGAGTTGCAGTTGACAGTGGTGTTTAGCCGAGTGATGAGAGACTGTTGTTCGGAACTGGCCTGGAGAAGCTGACGGATATACGGGTTTGAGCCACTGATTTGTTAGTGATGAAATGAAATGACAGGAATGACATACTCTTGAGAAACATCTGGCTTGTATGAAGGATAACTGGCGGATAGATAGACGTAGACAGCATTTGAGCAGCTCTTGTTATCAGCGGTCAGGAACTCGCTCGCGACCCAATCCTCGACTCCTTTCTTGGAAGCCAAGTCATCTTCGTGAGTCAGCTGTGTCATTGTCTTATTGGCGTTCATCCATCCTTCGCGAATCTCAGGCACCATATGGGGGAATGCGCCATTGTTAAGACTCTTGTACTCTTCAACATAATCCCTACCAAACTCGTTCCACTGTTCATAGGTTGTCAGGTTAAGGTAGACACTGCCCACCATATTGGAGAGGTTCACGTCGCTGAATGTCTTTGGTGTAGAGTTTTTCCAGGCTGAGTCAATTGAGAAGACACTGCCATCGGTAGACAGGAGACTTGTGAGGCTGTTTAAAAACTCCCCCACTGCAGTCGCTACCTTTGGGGAGTCTCTTTCTAGGTTAAGAAGAAATCGTTCACTGCCGCTGTCTAAGAGAACCTCGGACGGCAACCCTGAATACTCTTTAATCGTGCCAGCGTAAAGAGATCGGGTGAACTTGGATAGAATCGCAGGATCTCTCGCAATGATGCCCGAGGTATCCATGGCCGATGACAGTGGAAGGGCTCCTGTCAGGTTCACAGCATCTTGTGTAGGACGGTTTCCATGGACGGCATTCTGGAGTGCAGGACCACGAATACTACCGCCTGTATCGCTTCCCATGCTAGCATCAAGCCAGTCATACGAAGCGACAGCTGCAGCAGAGCCACCGGAGCTATCACCAGGCGAATTGTAGCCATCGCCTCGAGGGTTGAAGGGGAGAAGGTAGTCGATATGTTCCGTGACGTATCCGCCAGCAAAAGCAAACTCGGACATTTTGTTCTTTCCAACGACTACAGCGCCGGCATCAATGAGTTTCTGTACGCATACAGCAGTCTTGGTCTTGATATTGCTCATTTCATACAGCGCTCTGTTTCCTCCACTTGTCTTGACTCCTTTGAGGTCGTAAAGATCTTTGACACCAAGGCGTAGACCGGCGAGAGGTTTATCTTCCGTGGGAGTGTAGTAGAGACGTGACGGGACGGCAATGGTGAGACCTCCAGCGGAGAGGGCGCCGGCGCGAAGTGGATGGTGGGTTCCGGAGGGGTCTTGGTAGGTGGACTACTCCTGTCAGCGATGTTGAGTGCATAAGCGGGGAACTTACCTGGATAAAGGCTTGGTTGGTGTCGACATAGAGACGATATGCTTGAAAGACATTGCCAGTGTAGCGATGCACAAAGTATGGACCCGCAGGCACTGACTCTTGGCCAGTGTATACCGCTGAAACGTTGTACTTGGAGGAGTTGAAGGGAACCTCTTTATCAGACTTGATGTACAAAGCTGCGGCCGTTAGATAAACAACCTCATCATGAACAAAACATACCCTGAGTAAACTCCTTAGTCCAAACATCATCATCCTCATACTCCCCCAGCGCAGCGGCAACACGCTCAGCAGTTGCCGTTCCGTTCAACTTGACCACCGTCAACGGCGTAAACTCGTCAGCATCAACCTCAGCGTCCCACGAATCCAACGTCCACGCTGCAGTCGGAGGAACAAAGTACTCATGGTCACCAAGCTGTATCTGCCTCGAAACAGAAGCGGCAGAAACACCCGCAAGGTAGAAAATACCCACCACCAGGGTAGAAAACGACATTGTAATAACTGCTGTCCGTTAATCTCACCAGCGAGCGGGAAGCCTTTATAATGGAGTGCTCGCCAAGACTACACATCTTGGCTTGCAGGCTTCCCATGTTACCTCTGGCCAATCGCGGGTTAGCCCCCAAACTGTCGGGGCCTTCGGGACGAGCTGACGATCTTGGGTGACGTGTAGCGTGGTCCTACCCCCACAAGCCGTGCCTTGAAACCAGTTGACATTATCCCGTTTCGGCTATTCAAAGTGCGTGCTTGTTGAGATCAGCCCTATAAGCCGGAGCTGATGCTGGGGCTAAACGTTGAATTGCCTGTATAAGAAGGCTAATGCGAGCTGAGCCTGTAAGCTTATTCCAACACTCGTGATAGTCAGTAATTGCATCATCAACATCTACTTGAATTGCCTATTTCCCTCTAGGATACAGTTGTAGATCCTCCTATTCTACGGACATTTACAATTGGCCGAATCTAAAAGCTTATCCACGTTAAAAGTCTCGGCAAAGTCTGACCCGAGTTTCGGATGAATTGCAAACGTCGGGAGTTTCACTTGGCAGCAGATAAGAGTAAAAGGTTAAATTCATTAAACTTGCAAAGTTAGAGTTATTTTTTCCCCGTTAGAGTTTAATAAGCGTGAAATTCTTGCTGATCGTTATATCTGGCCATTATTAAGCGCCTGTGTGATGCCGACGTCTCGTTTGAACGCCTCGAGCCAATCTTTGTTCTCTGCGATGGTTTGATTAAATGGATCGTCACTAAATTGTTAGAGGTTTAAACAGTTTCAGGTTTCGCGGGGTGACGTACTCGTTGTAACTGATCCATCGCGCGTAATGTTGAATCTCTTCATCTGAAGGAACGCGACTTGCAGGGTTATGGGGTGACATTATCGCAGATACCCATCGTCGTAATTCCTGTGTGAACCATCGCCAGTAATTATGATCATTCAGAAAAGCTGTACTTGTTTTTAAAACGAGACCTCGTGCTGCGAGGAGATGGGGATCTGGGCGAAGTGGCGTGTTCCAAGCTTCTGTGTTTTCCGTTGTATTTGAATGTCGCTGTCGAAATGCTGCCAGCCAATAATCGTCATCTGCTGCTGTATGATTGAGATTTGAATCTGAGCCGTGGACTATAACGCGCGCTTGTCGGCGGAGGTCATCGTCGGGTGGTTCAATGCCGATGACGCGTTGCAAATCGAGATAAGCCCCGAGTTCCTGTTCAAGACGCGTATAATCCTGGATCATCGCGTTCAAGTTCATGCCCTCTGATAATCCGATCAACTCAATTCCCGTGCGTTGTCGGAACGGGAGAAGCCAGTCGCCGGGTAAATGAATGATTTTGATGAGCCAATTCGCGATGAAATCGGATGGTGTTGCTGAAACTTCCTCCAATCGACCGACGATCCTACAACATTCTTCTCGCAATTCATCATCCCTAATACTCAACCCCAAGAGCTGCTTCGCTTGTACAAACTCTTGCAGCTGTGATTCAAAAGGACATCCTTCGAAAATATTATTCTTTCCACTGATTTCCAGCGAAGAAAGTCGACTCTCGGCGTTGGATCGCATAGGTCCGAATTGAGCTTGCTGTGAGATTGCAACGTTCGAAAAGACCAGATCTCGAAGCCAGGATGGACACACTAGGTCAACGTGAGACAGGGGTTCCGACGCAAAAAGAATTCGACAAGCTTCGAGCTGCATTTCATCGCCGGTTGGCATTCGTGCATGTTTGTAAAAGTGATTCTGCATGAAATATGCGAGCTCCAATTTGAGCAGCTCATAAGCAGTTCGGGGTGTTTCAACGAGAGCACGGCTACCTTCGAATGGAAAAGGGCTATTGCGCTCAGTTTCGATAAAATCTCCAAAGTCAGTACCACCACCAATACGTTGACGATAAACTCACAAGGAGGAATAGAATTTTCAACAAGCTCAAGGATATGCGGTTCAAATCCCCAATCCCCCTTCCAATCAGCCATGGTCTTGCCCGTCTTGAAATGATCTGCTAGATGATGCACACGATCAATCCACGTCTCCATCACAAGATTGCAGAATCCGCATCGCGAGTGAATTGCAGGCGGCGGAGCTTTCCATTGTCGCATAGGCCACTCGGCGAATTTAGCATTATGGACCAGTTTCAGATGCTGATTGAGATGGTCTTTTCGATTGAATGTGCGTTCCTGTACAGGTCGATTCTTGCAAGCTGAGTAATTGTGCGTTTCGATGTGTGCATCATCAGGATCGACATGGCCGCAGAAAACACATCGTACTTCAGGGCTATCGGCCTTTTGGCCACGGGGTCCTTCTGGACTGCAGACCCATCGCTCAAGAGGAAGATGCAGCGAATTCTCGTGTCGTGACCAATCGTGTTTTGCTCGGAATGTCTCAGTGCAGAACGTGCATTGGAATGCCTTTCGGGGAGCTGCTAGGGATCGTCGTTCTTCTTTGTATGCACGTCTTCTGCGACGAGAACTTCCCCGACTGAATAACTCATTGAGGCCGAGTGATGAGCGACTCGTGTGTGAATTAACTGAGCTGATTGAGCTGGATCGTGATGTCCCGACACTTCTAACCGATGGCGTTCGAGATAGTCTCGTATATGGACTCGATGAACCTGCTCTGTTAGCTTCACTCACTCACGCTTCGTCAAACTCACCTGATTGCGGTCGCACAGATGCTACAGCTCTCGCAATCGCAGTAACAGCCGCAGGTTCATCCTCAGGCGGCGAATCAACCCATCGCTGCAGCGGATCCATATCAGATGTATTCCTCACAGCCGGCGTCCCAGGTCTAGGCGGAATATCCATCGCAGGCGTATCCCCATGTCGCGGCGAAGAAGCACTCGACGGAATCTTTCCTCGTCGCCTCGCATTAGCCAACCAATTAGATATCTGCGTCTTTGTAAGCCCTGTCTCCTCCTGCAGCATGCGACGCTCAGGCTCGCGCGGATACGGATGGTTCTGGTGCGTCGCGAGCCAATTCTTCAGTATCCGCACCGACTCCCTCGTGAACCTCCCGCCGACCTTTGCAGGCGGCGCTGGTTGCGTGTAGCCATGCAGCGACAGGGGCGTGAAGGGAATTTGCGGCGCGGGATGAGTTGGAGCAGGATTGGGGATTGTGCTTGAGAGGTCTGGTGGAGGGGCTGAGTCGGACATGTAGGGGGTTAAATCATCGCTGATGAAGCCGTCCAATAGATCGACGTCTGTGAAGAGATTGGGGCTGTTGAAATTCATGGTGAGTAGTGAGTGTAGGGGTCTATGCATGCACGTCACTGTAAAGGTGAAGAAGAGAGGTCTGATCCCTTCAGTAAAGGTTATCAAGTGGCGGCATTGTCTGGTGATTTCTGATTGGCTGACGAAAGGGAAACCTTGTCATCACGCCCTATTGATGGGGCGTCATGTGAGCGGGGAACTGGCTAGTATCTAAGGAGGCTAACGAAATGATTCTGGATATGTCTATGAATGTCTATTTGCTTGGTGGAATGTTTCGTGGAGTTGAGTCAACATGACGTGGATTGGTCTCTGGTTGATGTAGATGTCGTCAAATTGTTTGAGGACCTCAGGGTAGGGCCTCAGGTAGTCTCTGGCCTGCCAAAGGTATTTCTCTGCCTTGGACAGATTGCCTGTGTTCTGAAGCATTCGGGTGATGTATTCCTCATGTTTCTTTCGTTCTTCTTCGGTGAGGTTTTCCTGGAAATGTCAGTACGCCCTATACGTGATCGGCGAACGTACCTTGATGTCAAACATGAGGTTCATGGTTGGTTCGATCACGACTGCTTTAAAGTCGATATCGGGATGCTCTTTTTGAAGATCTTTCGTTTGCGCTTCAAAGTCAGAGATTGACTGCTCGCGGGTCTTTTCGTACAACTGCTTTGAACTCATTTTGATGGTTTCTGGGTGTTTCTTTGATGTGTTGGAGTAAAACTGAGATTTCGTGACGATTGACGTGGGCCCCTCCGACACGTCAACCCTGCAGGGGAGTGTCGATCACCCCAGAAATTGCATAACGTCATGAATTCGCTGGCGGGAGATGCCATGACTCGGGTAAAGAAGCAATTGAATATAACGGTTATCGGGAGAGCAAACGCATATGCTGCTATCAAGAGTCAAGGCTTTGAAGCAAGAGAATTCATTTATGGCGTGACTATTTACTCAAAGCCCCCAATAACAAACCCTGCAACTCTTGAAGACTCTGTCGACTCGTCTTCTGACTCGCCATGACATAAAAGACGTTGCCCAAAACTCGACTGTGAGCGTTCCAAGTCCCAGTCCCCTCTCGCAAATGAGTCTGGAGTTTCTTGGCTGCCAAACTCTTGTACCCAACACCATCCTCATCCCGCAAACTAATCGCCAAAACACTTCCAAGTGCCCAGACACCCAAGACCTGCTGATCATGCGAGACATTGTTAACAAAGTCTCTCGACCAAACAGACCAAGCCTGCGTATCCTCCTCCCAATCCTTCTCCGCCCATTCCCATTCTCCCCTCTTCTCCATATCCTGCATCTCCCGCACCGACTCAACAGCAACTTGACATCCGACCGCATGCGCCGTGTAACTATGTCCATGCAGCAAAGCATCGCTCTTGTCATCACTAACAAACGCATCAAAAATACTCTCTGATGCCATGGTCGTGCAGAGCGGAACAAGACCGCCCGTAAGTAGTTTAGCGTTGACTGAGATGTCGGCGTCGGTGCCGAGGAACGACGCCGCTGTGAACCGACCGAGGCGGTATAGCCCGGTAAAAACTTCGTCGAAAATTACGGGGAGTCCAGACCATGAGAGTGGGTCGTTGGGGCTGGAGCCATTGCCGAAGAGGTGAGGGGATCGACGGACGACGTCCACTAGGGCTCTTTGGAAGAGGGGGTCACTGAGTTGTTAGCCGTGAATAATAAAAAGGACTGGATAAGAAGAGGGAGAAGACTCACACAAAAATCATGCCTCCTGCGCCGAGAATTATCGGCTCCATCATGAGAGCGCCAAACTTGCGTCCAGAAGCTTGGAGTTTTGAGAGAACGCCCTCAATGTAGCGTTCATACTTTCGGTACTGCTCGGTATTGAGCCGAGATTCGAGATCGAAAACCTCCGAGATCGATCTGAGATCCGAATTCTGTCCCAGTTCTTCCCTCAACCCATCAGGAACCTGAACAACCCACTTCCCTTTGACGCACTGAATCGTAGGATAGTCAAACCAATACCCCTTGCCCTCATACCACTCAATCTTCTCATTATAAACACACGGCTCCGCACAATCCATCGCACCAATCGTATCCCCATGATAACTCCCCTTGAGTCCAAGGATATGAACATTCTCATTGGGTCCCCAGCCATACCGCAGCCTCGCCGCACGCAGCGCCATCTTGACAGCGACTTCACACCCCGTGCTCCCATTATCAGAGTAGAAGACACGTGAAAATCGCGGATTGTCCGCCCCCTTGAGGAGCATCTCCGCCAGCGCTAATGCAGGCTCGTGGATTGCCTCGGCAAACATTACGTGGCCGTACCGACCGGCTGCGTAGGCTGCTGCGAGGGTGAGGCGCGAGTTGGCGTGGCCGAGACCTTGGGACCACCATGATGCTGAGCCGTCAAAGGCGGGTTGCAGGAGATTGGTGGTGGACGGGGATGGGTTGAGGACTTGAAAATAGTCGCCGTGGGCTGAGTCGATGGCGGAGATTGTGTCGGCGGTGACGAGCTTTTGTTGGGTGAAGGGGTACCAGATTGATTTGCTTGCTTTGGAAGTCATTGATTCAAGACGGGAGATGCGGTCTTTGCCTCGTTTGTCGAGAGCTTCGAGGACGTGGTCGACGTTGCGGGAGGCGTAGTACTCTTTCATCTGCTCAATGTCTTCTTGTTCATTGTCGAGTCGAGCAGGTGGTTCAGGGACTGTGTCGACTGAGATGCCGCCCTGCTTTCCAAAGTAGTCAGTAGATATTGATAATTTTCGTACTTCATGTCCTGGAACAGGAGAATTGACTCAATATCATGCCCGCGCATTCGCAGAGACTCATATGCTGAAATGGTCTGTGAGATACCACCGAGCTTTGAGTCGCCGACGAGAATAACTGGTGCACGCAATGGAGCATAAAGATCAGCCTGGGGCGTTCCAGATGGACCAGGCGAATGAACACCCCCAGCAGTCTCTAGAAACAGCCATCCCGGTCCTTCAGACGCGTAGCGAGACGTGGTGTCGTAGATTTTGGTCAGAACATCTTGATCAGACGGAATTGGCTACTCTGTAAGCTTCATTCATTAAACAGTTGACTCCATACCTTGCCAGATGCCTTTGCAGCGATATGAGGACTGCACGGAATGTCGTATTGAAACAGCGTCTCATGGTTCGTCGACGGAGCATATCGTTGAATATGACTACCTCGTTAGACAATGTCTCCCAAAATCACCCAACTTCTACTCAAATTAGCTCAATCCCCTCAACATCCCTAAAACTTACACCATCCATCAGCCTCATCCGCAGCCCCCGTAGAAACCGGCTTAAGAAACCACGTCCTGTCACCCCGCTTAATCGCAGCATTACACAAAATCGTGCTGAAAATCGTCTTGCCCACGTCCGTATTCGCACCGTAGACCTGATGCGCTCGCAGCGATCGCCAGAGAAGAGCAGGCACGGGCGCCATTTTTTGCAATGGGTGAGATGGACGAAAGGGTTGAGGTGGAATGCCGCGGTTTATAACAGGGTCTAAATCGGCACGGCAAAGGGCTCCGGGCGGGGCTGGGGCTCAACATGTACTAAACCCAACAAATTCCGCGTGCTTTACCGAGTGGATTGGCCTGTGAGTGAGTTTTTAACATTGTAATAATGTCGAAATTGGAGGAGCAGTTGAAAGCGCGATTATTAGATCGTGAGAAACGGTCTCAATTGCGACGATTGACGACGTTTCCAGCTGACAATGTCGACTTTTCTTCAAATGCATACCTCTCACTATCCTCGGTACCGGAGATTCGAAGCGCGTATCAGTCCCTGCTTGAGAACCATGCAGCGCCGCCTCCACTATTAGGGTCTGGAGGTTCACGGCTACTCGACGGCAATTCAACCCTCGCCGAGAATCTGGAGAGAGACATTGCGGCATTTCACAATGCAGATGCTGGATTGTTGTTTAATTCGGGTTTTGATGCGAATGTTGGCCTTGTGAGCTGTTTGCCGCAGCCCGGGGACGTTGTTGTATACGATGAGCTTATTCATGCGAGTGCTCATGATGGGATGCGGTTGAGTCGTGCGGGACGGAGGGTGTCGTTTAAGCATAATTATGTGTATGGGGAGGGAGGCCTCGATGATGTTTTGAGTGGAATTGGGAGTGAGAAATCGGTGTTTATTCTTGTTGAAGGTGTTTACAGCATGGACGGCGATGTTGCTCCCCTCAAAGAGGTTGTCGAATGCGTCAAAAGGAGGCTTCCAACCAATGGCTACATCATCGTCGACGAGGCGCACTCAACAGGCATTTTTGGTCATCAAGGTCGTGGTCTTGTATGCGAATTGGGTTTGGAGAAGGAAATATTCGCACGGCTGCATACGTTTGGCAAAGCAATGAGTTCTTTTGGAGGTAAGTAGAGGTAAACTGCCCACCAACAAAGCTAACCATGCAGCTATTGTTTTGTGCTCACCCACGACACGAGAGTATCTCATAAATTACGCCCGAACTCTCATCTACACGACCGCAATGCCATTCTCCTGTCTCGCAAGCATCGGTATCTCTTATCAGTATCTTCAGAGTGGAAGGGCTGATGAGAGGTTGAAACATCTCTGGAGTCTGGTCAGTTACACGCATAAGCTACTAGCGGAAGCATGCTCCCTCAGCCAATCAATTCGCGCGGAGGCAGCACCGAGGTCGCCAATCATACCGGTCTTCACCTCGCAGCCACGAAGTCTAGCTCAGTTCTGTCAGGAACGAGGATTCACGGTGCGGCCTATCGTGGCGCCGACGGTACCAAAGGGGAGTGAGAGGGTGAGGATCTGTGTGCATGCAGGGAACACTGTTGCGGAAGTGCAGGGATTGGTTGAGACTATTAAGCTTTGGGTACAGGTTCATGAGGGGGGTTCTGCTAGACTATAGAGAATAAGCGTAGAGACGGGTACTTGTTTTCAGACAGCTAGTTTCGGTCGACCGGGCATCACACCTCCCACACGGACATCAAGCAGGATCTACCTGCACCCCCCCAAGTATGATGTCTGGATGGTTTCGCAGTTGAGTCGTGTGGCGAGAGCTTATATTTACCGCATAGAACTTAGCCCACCCTGGAAAGAAAGTTCGCCATTCCCCATTCGTATGCTGTATCCGCTGAGGTGGGTCCTTGACTAGTATAGAAAGGAATTCAACTAACTTAGCAGTGAGGTGTGTTCTTCTTCACTGAACGCCTGATAAGCCCTCAGCTCGACAAGTTCTCGAGCACGTCACGAAAGCATAGTGCAATAACTAATGAGGCGTTTCGGCAAACCTTACGCCCATCCATACTGTCTTAGGTCCAGACTAGTTTACATGAGAGGCCTATATAAACTCGACTTGCCCCCAGTCTCACCTCTGATATTCTCGAGGCCACATCATTATGGGCACTCACCATAGTAATGTTGCTGTGTGGTGCTGTGTTCTTATCATAGTCACTTAGCGCAATGCCCCTCTCGAATCCAATACATCGACAATTATTTCGAATCAACTTAACCTATGATAACCCAGAGCACAATTAGGTCCTTTGCTCAAAGCAGCTCTAAATCTCTAGGTCTCCCTTGCCATCCCGAAATACTTCATCGTACCACGGCTTCTCCGCCTCCGCCTTTTCCGTCTTTGCACGACAAACGTACCCAAACTCATGATCGACGATACTAGCCTCCCCCGAATCGACGATAAAGGTTCTCGGCTTCTTCTGAGTGATGTTCGACCGCGACTCCCAGTACACCAATCGTTCTCCATTAACGGCAATTTGCAGCAATGGCTCTGTTTCGACAACGTTGAGTTGGGACTTGATGAGTTGGCGGAGGTATGGGAAGAACCAGATGCGGTCCCACCAGAGATATCGACGTTTCTTCGCTCCATCCTTGTGAGCGTTGTGGTGGACGACGACGGGAATGGCTGTGGAGTAGAAATCGGCATATACGGGCATATCTCCCCAATCCGCCGGATCCTGAAGAACGTGCATGTTCAAAGGGTTTGTAGAAGACTGGATATCGTCTGGCACTCCATCTAACCTCGTCTCAATGCCAAGAGACATTGACTTTTCAGCAATACCAGTCTCGTTATTCAGCGCAATGATCTCGCCATCTTGCTCCTCAAAAACAGTCGGTATGAACAGATTCTGCGCATAATCCAGACCGACATGATACTCGAAGTCGCTATGCATAACGTCGAAGCTCTTATCCTTTCGAGAAACGGTATTCTTGCGAAGCCAGCGACGCCAGATTTCTTGTTCCGCAAATACCTCGCCGAATATTCCTTGATCGCTGTACAAGTCTTTGCCATTCACCAAACCTCTCTGCATTCACTCTTGCACACGACGAAAGTATTTTCTCATATCGCCGACTGGACCAATCATGCTTCCGCTATTGAGATATTTCGGTCGTACATCGTGAAACACTTCGGGGCGTTTGTCGGTCTTTGGTCCGTAGAGGTCTTTGCGAGATGGACTTTCGGGGAGTTGGTCGCAGTGAAGGACTGAGCCAGATGACGGAGGAGGGAAGCATTTCTTTTGGGCTGATATAATGATCGTTTGTTCCATTGGAGGTTTTCCGCGGCTGTTCCATTGTGACGCCAGTCGTTGATTGGCTTGGCGATTTGCTTCGTGGTATCGCTTGAGAAGAATCTCGGGCGGAAGCTGGAACCAAACGTCATATGAATCCGTCAGCACCACGATATCATTCTCCTCCAGTCTATTCTCATCCGGAGTATCCGTCTTCGAAACGCTATCGGGATACTCAAGAGTACCCGTAATCTTCGCCAGATGCGACCCTCCTTTCCAGCCCTTGGACTTATCATACGTCTTACCCCAATTCACAATAACCGGAGCGGGATATCCCAAGGCCAGCGCACTCGTGATGACTTTGCATAAATCGTGGTCGGGATTATTGGCAGGGAGGACTATACTAAGCCGTCGATCCTTTGGAGGAAGCTTGGCAATATTGGCCTGAGGGTACGTCTCATGGGCCTGACCGGTCGCAACCGCTCCGGCCAAGAGTGCGCGGCCCTGGGTGCATTAGCATTGGCGTTGGGGCTGTTTTCTTGGCTTACCTTAAGGGACGTGAGGGCTATTAGGCCTGGGAATATGAGGAGGGAAGCGATGAGGATTGAGATTGTCTTGAGAGGGAGACGAAAAAGGCGTTTGGCCAAGAGCTTTAGGCTGGGAGTGTTTTTCTCGGGGGTGATGGCATCTTCAAGACTGCTGCTGGAATCAACACGTTTGTAGCCTTGGGCCATACCTGGGGAAGCAACTGGCGTAGAGCGTTCATGTTGTACGTTACAAGAAACAACAACGAGTAAGTGACATTCAGGGGAATTCCCTCATATATACCCATCACATTCATCTCGAAATCGCCACAGAATCTCGGCACACCTTGGCGACGGATACAGTGACGGTTCATACTTGGCGTCAGCACATATCAACGCACCACGGCGTTAACTGGCAATAACCAGGAAATTATGAAATCTTCACCGTCCAATTATATGCGCCTAGTGCCATGTTCTTTTCTTGGCTATGCCGAACGACCCGAACTCGCCGCTTAATGGTGGAGGTTACCCATGCGCCCACGTAGCATCCCGTCTAGCGTCTTGGTATTCACTAAGAGAGGAGAATAGCTTGGAGGGAATGACGCGTTTGAATGAACTCTTGTAATGTTTTATCTAGTGCTTATTATAGTGCTACTTCTTCTATGCTAGACCTAGATCTAGAGAAAGGATATATAGTTAGGTATTTAAGTTTAAAGTTAGAATTAAATAAATCCTTCTAGAAATAAAGAATAATTAAGTTTAATTTATTATTATTACTAATATATCTTTTTTTTAATATAATAAAGAATTTTAATTAAAGTATAATATATTAAAATTATTATAATATATTTAATAAGTTAAAGCTATTTCTCTAGTATTTAAATTAATTTAGTCAGTTTACTTTTTAAGTACATTCTAACCTGTTTCTAGAAACGATAAAGGACTGCTGCTTGTTTAGACCTAAACCTCTTATATTTTAAAATTTAATTATTACAGAATTGCTAGGCAGCTACTTTGAGATTGATACCCCGCTTTAGAAGTCTTGCACAGCCTCAGTCTATATACTTACTATTGCAGATCTTTTATCTAAATACTCCTTTAATTTTGCATAATGGCGTCGAAAAGTCCAAATCCGGAGTCGTTGCTACTCGATCCAGAGTTGACGCCATTATACAAGCCCCTTGCAGCCAGAGCGATTCGACTCCTCGTGATCCAGCCAGGCGTGTTTCGTGAGCGACTGAGGTGCGTCTTGAAGACAGTCTCACTCGATGACGAACCCCCCCGCTTTGAAGCACTCTCATACCGCTGGAATGAACTTCGAGATACCGTCATAGTCGATGATCACACCATTTCCGTTCCGTCAGATCTGGCTTGGTTCCTTCGCCGATTAAGACGCAAGGCTACTCCGCGCACAGTCTGGGTAGATTCTATCTGCATCAACCAAAGCGACAACGAAGAGAAAGGACATCAAGTCAGCATGATGCGTGAGATATATCGACGTACCGCCGAAGCTCAAGTCTATATTTGCGAGGGTCCAGGCTCAAGTCGGCAGCAGGAAGAAGACGAGACCCAAGATGACGAGTATCGGCCGTACCACTGGTATGGCGACGAAAGAGACGTCCATCTCTCTTCGTTGCTTGAAAAATATGGCCACCAGCCGTTGAGCTACATGATGATGGAAATAGTGGCAATCGGGTTGTTGGCATGCATCAACGACCACTTCTGCTCCCTGGACAGAGTTATAACTGATGTCATTGGACTATTTCAACAATCACTACGCATTTTCTCATACATGGCGGAGCAGCCATGGTTCTCTAGGATCTGGACATTCCAAGAAGCGGTGCTTCCCAACGCCGTGTCCGTGCATTTTGGAGTTTGCGTCTTTCCGCTGGATATGATGCTACGTGCATCCCAAAAAATGTTGTATCTCGCAGGAACGAAAGGCCCTTCATGTTGTTCGTCGATTTGGAAGCGACTACCACCTCTGGGTGCATCGGCCACCGGCCACATTGAGGGACATTTGTGGGATCTAAACTACCATCGCGAATGGGCACAAAAGGACAACAAAAGTAGGATCACCAAGGGTAGTGATTTGGTGCTTTTACTGGACGCCACCAGGAACAGACGGTGTCAAGAACCTCGAGACCGCATATACGGACTGCTAGGGCTGATAGACAATTGGCGCTTCACCGAGCCAATCGTGCCCGATTATTCGATCAGTCTTGAAGAGCTGTACATAACAGCGACATGGAAAGCAATGATAGAAACACAGTCGACGCTGTTACTGGCATACAACAAGCCAGGGAAGGGATTGAACTTGCCATCTTGGGTACCTGACTGGTCACGAACGTTATCAGTGGCCGAGAAGGCGTCGATCCCACTGACACGGTCTTCGATTAGTTACTCCGGGAGCCAAGCCTTTGAGCTTTTGTCAGGTAACAGACTGCGCCTAAACATGGTATTCCTTGGTACTATCCGAAAGACTCTTGATCTCTCCGACTTTGGTCTCGAGAAAACTACAGACGCTCCCATAGCCTGCGATGCTGTTGTTGGAGCAATACGTGCCTGCCGGGGAATGGTTGGCTTGCCTACCGACCACGAGTCAACAGAAGAGCCTGTCAGGTCTAGAGATAAGTTCTTTAGAGACAAGATCTTGACAGACTGCTATTTTCAACAGACACGAGGGTATCAGCAGTGGAAGAAGAACGAACCCTTCGGTCTGGGCGAGCAGCCAACCGACACATTTCATGGGGGTCACGCACAATCCTTCTTCACCCTGGCCGACGGTCGTTTCAGCCTAGCCAATTTCGAATGCTCTACACAAGACGCGGTATTCGCAACAGTTGGTGGGCTTTCTGTATATCTAGTCCTTCGACCGTACAAATCGACCGAGACGTGGCCCGACGTGGAAGAATGGGAACTGAGAGGGCCCTGCGAGCTGCGCGACTTCAATCAAGACGTCAACAAAGAGCCTCTCCAGGGAGATGTATACTCAATTACTTTAGTGTAGCCGGTATAAGAAAGAGGTAAATAGTTCTCGCTCAGAGTAAATGACTCGTTTAAACTACTCTCGCATTTCGTCTCCCGGTGTCATTGGGCTGATACGCCTCGTGGTCAATTCCGTGTGTACCCCATTTTCGCCACCACCGATTTCCATAGGATAATCCTTTGCTGCGACTCCAGTGGTTATTTGGTATTTTTCGCACCTTTTTCCGCCCGTGAGTGCCTGCTCTATTATTAGATATTGTTAAAATATGAGTAAAAATACGTACATCTTCCGTTGTTTCTTCTTGTTCGAGTGGTGAATTGATTGCACTCCGCACAGTACTTGCGATCGCCCATCCAACCCCGCAATCTTATGAACAAAGGACATGAAATGCACGCGCAATGCTTTTTGCAGTATGAAACATTGCAGAGTGGGTGATCGGATGGGTAGTTTCGGCATCGGTAGCAGACTTTGCAGTGTCCGTATTCATGGCGTCTGAAGCGATGGCTTATGGGAGAGTAGACGACTTTTCGATCTATTGCGCCGACGCAATCTTGCCGGCGGAGGGTGTTGTTTTGATGTGTATCATGGCATTCTGAAGGGACGTCTGGTGTTGGACCGAGCTGATCGACCCATGTGAGATTAGGTTTGCTGGGGATGAGTGGTGCGACGAGATTTCGCATGTCAGGACCGGTTAGTGAGAGGCAGACTAGGTCGTTTCTGGTGCAGAAGCTTAGGATGTCGAGTTTGAGCTCTGGGGGGAACTTGTGAAAGAGGGTGAAGGGTTCTGGAGATGCTGACATGATGGCAGATGCGGCGGGCGAGAATAGAGATCAAATTTGTTGGTATTGTATCTAGATATGATGAAATGACGAGAAGCGGAGATATTTATGAGCCTCTCTTTGTGCTACATCTCCAATCTTGGTCGCAAGGCATCTTAGGCAGCCTTTCACAGACTCCGCAAGAGAGTCACGTGTTGCCCGTCAGCCTTGAAATGTGGAGATTCTGCCTGGTCATCGTCATTGATTTGCTGGCAGGGATCCCTCGTTACCCTATCTGAACGCTTCTAATGCGGAACGTTGTCTCCAGACTACACAGTTCTAATATGAGATGACATCTGATCCTGACATGAATATCACTTTAAGTCGAAATGATGACGCTCAAGGCGACATAATGATTCAGTAATTGATTGTCTGGTCTAGCTGGATGGAAGGATTACTCTGGTAAATTCCCTTGTATGCTACCAGCAATCACTCGTCACTCTTTGAGATAACTTATAGATGAAATTATACGAAAAATGAGCAGAGCAAAGCACCAGTGTATCAATTAGCGTACTAAATGTGACGCCTCTTTAAGAAAACACGTCGACATCAAACTCCGAGATGAAAGCTGTCAACCCAAACAGGCCAATTCAGAATACCAGCGCACTAAAGACCCTGCTCGTTTCTAGTAAACCCATCGAATGGGACAATCTCATCCTCAAACAGGTCTTCCTCATCTTCATAGTCAGGATCCTCCGCATCTTTGATCATAAAGTTCAAGACATCAAAACCCTCCATTCTGGTCCACGGATGACCAGGTCGCTCCATGGTAGGTCCACCTTTTATCTCCTGCAACATGTCGTTCGCCAGGAATCGGAACTTGGACAGAGTCTTATCAAAAGACATTTCACTCTGCGTCCAGTCCAATGGACCAACTTTGCCATCCAGCGAGCTAGACTCAAGCTTGGCTGCGAGAGAGACATCCTCGGCGGTGAATAGTTTGCTGAGGGCAGTGTTTCGGACACTGAGGATCTGGGTGGCTACATCTCGTGTCCACTGCTGCAGGAGCTGCTTCGCCATGTGTCGGAAGGTCTTGAGGTCGTTTATTAGCTCTCTCTCGTTGTCGGACCAGGCCTCAGGCCAGTTTCGTTCGTCCTTAAACAGCGTGCAGTGGGGCTCGAGAAACTTTGCCAGGTTGATCTCGTAGTGAGAAAACCAACGCCGGGAGACATGTTTTTCTCGTCGGACACATTCATAAAACCGCTGGATGTCACAAGCCATGATGCGAGTGTTGCGTTCTTCCTCGGGAGTCATGCTCATTTCCGTCTGCTTCATCTGATTCAAGTTGGAAGCCATGAGGCAGGTCTGTTCGTAGGACATCTTGTTTGTGGGAGGAAGTGCTTGACTTGTTGTATAGATTTGTAGGATAGCAGATGCAGGATGTATCTCTGTGATTGTGATAGGAGAATAGAGGGTGGTTGGAGGTTCTTGAGTTTGCTTAAAGTTGCTGTAGATAACGAGCAGAGAGTGCCTGTGAGATGCTTAGAGGGAAGATAGAAATCCAGTTGAACATAGGAGAAGAGCTCTACTTATATGCGTAATCATTCCTCTGGTGAGTCAGGTCCCTGGCGTGGCGTAAGGTCAGGGTTAAAAGAGGCTTCCGCCTCCAGGCCACAAAGGCAAAGGAGACCAATAAACAAACACATACAGGCAAAATACTCGTCGCCCTCATAATCGCCACTGGATTAATCTCCCAATACTTTTCACCAACTTTCCATAAAAGCCTATTGCGGAATCATTGCTCTGGTGAGTCAGGCCTCCATCTTTAACTTCCGCCTCTGCCACTTGATTCGAGGTTTGAAGATAGACGCTTGGGGTTTTTTACTACGGTTGACTGCGGCCTATAGGGTTAACCTCTAGGCTGCAAACACAGGTGATGAATGACAACACGGTATTCCCCTCCCCCCCTTTACAAGCTCTTACCCATATTAGGTTTTTGGGAAATTCGATTAAACATCTTCACAAAATGGACTTTGTTGTTCACAGGGTACAGCAAAGAAACTTCCATTTATGCTAAAGCTTATAATCAATACACTCTCAAACGTGTCAAAAGGTTTCCTAACATAATTCAGACCCTTTTCTATTCCACCTCTGTGCATCGACGTCAAGACTTGTATAAACTAGATTTTAAGCTTAGAATATCTTTACTTAGTTTAGGATATCTTTGGTAAAGTAAACCTAGGCATCTCTCAATTTCCGTTTCTCATCACAGGTCTATTGCCATCAAAGTTTACGCTCCTTGAGTAGTAGAGCAGTGACGAGCGTGATCCCAGAGAACACGATGGAAAGGCCTAACCCGTTAGTCAAGTCTCACCAAAGTGGCATCTACTTACCGTGACCATACTCGATTCCTCTGATATAACCTTCAACCAGTACCTTTCTGATAGGCTCGGAAGCTTGGTCGATGTACGAGACACTCTCTGCAGCTTTTCGAATCACCTAGAAATTTAGCAAGTTTCACGAACTCAGTTTAGTGACTCACTTCGTCAATGAAATGTTGAGACTTTCCCAGATCATTTAGGTTCTGCTGGATGTCGTGTCTGAGAAGACCTTGAATGGCAGCACTTGTACCAGCCATGCCAACTACTGAACCCAAAGTCACAGCGAGGAAGATTCCAGAAGAAGCTGCTGCCTTGTCTTTGGGATCGATGGAAGCTTGGAGGGCGATGAATGCTGCACTTTGGGCGATGCCCATTCCCAGGCCCCTGAACAGTTAGCAGGAGAATCCAAAGGCAGGAGATCACATACCCTGGGAACACGTAGAGTGACTCCAGCCAGTTCGTGTGTCCATGCCAACGCAGCAGCATCAGAGCGTAACTGGTGATCGATGAGATGGCAGAGAAAATGATGAGACCCTTGTATCGACCAGTTCTCTTGATGATTAGCCCTGTTGCTATGCCTCCGACGGTATTGCCGATGACTGCAGGGAATAAGTGAGCGCCTGCGACTGTGCTCGACACGCGCTGAGTAACTTGGAAGTAGATTGGAACGGTATACATCATCTGACCAGTTAGTCTCTGAATTTCACCGCACTGGGGCACTCACTCCAAGCTGTGCAGCCGCTTGACCAAACGCAATAAGATACGTCTTCGTGACATCGCCACTTCTGAGTAAACTAAGAGGAAAGATTGGTTCCTTGGCCCAGCGTGACTCGACAAGTACGAACGCAGCTGAGAGAATCACGCCAGCAGCAGCGAGAGTTGGCACGAGAGGATGACCCCATGGAATCTTCTGGCCGCCAATTTCGAGAGGTACCATGAAAGCGAGAACAGAACCACCCAATAAGAGAGCCCCAAGTGCGTCGATCCTCTTGATGCGCTCGAGTGTCGCGCCCTCAGTTTGAGTGGTAGAAGGGAGGAGGATGGCAGCGATGATCATGGATACAGCGAATATTGGTGATTGTCCGAGGAATGACCTATTCTATCAGTATGAGCTACTAAATGAGTGACAGACTCACCATCTCCAGCCAATCGTATCAGCGAGAAAGCCTCCAAGCGGACCACCGATGCTACGGCCGACGGTGGCGATGACGTTCATGTAGCTTTGCCATGAGGCGACTTCTCGAAGAGGTGCGAGTTCTGATGGTCAGCTTGGAACTGAGGATAAACGTAGTCGTACCAGTTATGATGACTGATGCCATTGTAGTCATTCCTGCGCCTCCAGAGCCAGAGATTACACGGCCTAGGATGACTTGCCACATTGACTGGCCAGCTCCTCTGGATGTTGTTAGAGTGAAACTATGCGGATGTAAATAGACTTACACGAGTGCACTGAGATTGTTAGTCAGATGCAAGGGACCAATGTGTCGGGTGCAGTCTGTACTCACCATCCAATGGCAAACAGTCCATAGCAGAAGATCAATATCGTCTTTCGTCCAAAGATGTCGCTCAATTTTCCGTACTACACAATTAGCTCAATTTACCCGAGTATAGTCTCACGTACAATCGTCTGCGATGCGGCACTAGCCAACATGAAGCTGATGAATAGCCAACTCGAATCTTGAAGCTTGCCAAACTCGGATGCAATCACCGGATGGGTAGCCAGGACCAGAGAACCATCGGCGTTGGAGGTAAAGATACCTGAACAGTTAGCTTCCGCCTCCAGTACCTAGTTTACTTACCAATCAGCAACGCGACAACTACTCTTGCGATAAACGCATGGCTGTACGTTTTCGGCTCATCGGCGCTGTTCCTCTCGACATCCGAGACCTCGGGAGGTATCTCCGGTATCAAAGGAGTCGTCTCTGTCGCGTTAATTCTCGTCATTTTGCCTGAGAGAATTATGGTGAAAGATTTGGTTTTCATTTTCGATAAATCTCCGATATCGTTGTTATCGTAGACGTGATTTCGGATCAAAGCACATCATCGCTGATCCACTCCGCGGAATTGGATGCACTGACTGGTGAGGCACATAGACACGGCAGTGGGCAGACATATAAAAATTATTACTCATATTCTCTCAGCAATAAAAATGAAATAGTTCTAATATTCTGCTTGCATCAATTTAAGTGATGAGACAACCCCACTGGTTCACGCCGCACCTCCGCATCGGCCGCACAGACAAGAACGAGGCTCTTTTGGGACTGATCTCATGAACCCTGCCAGCGGATCATCTCTACTGTTTCCATTTATCTCGTACCCGGTCAACACTGGCTATTCTATGTGTCAAGACCTCTCACTATCCCCAATCTGCACATCATGAACTTTGCGTCTCTCACTTTAAATGGGCCAATCCTGACTCATCATCAAGACTAAAATGTGGATCCGCCCTTTGTGGACATGTCCGAGACTTCGCCGTAAACTCATCGTAACCCCATGACCTCCAAATTCCATCACCACCAACATGGCAGACCCAACAAGTGACCTATTTATCGACTTTGCCGACTTTCAAAATGCCGCTGAGCCTGAAACTATCTCCCCTGGTATTCTGCAGACATCGACGGCTCCTCCAAAAATCGGCAATCGATTTTCATCCGAGTCAGTCAAGATCTTGAGGAATTGGTTCGCCGCGCATGAAAAGCACCCGTATCCTACTATCCAAGATGTCCAGGATCTTCAAGAGCAGACGAGTCTGAATAGACAGCAGGTCACGAATTGGTTCGCGAATGCGAGGAGGAGAGCAAAGGTTCATTCGTCGCGGCCGACCTCACCTATGTTTCGGAATGATGATTCGGGGAACTCTTCGGGGCATCACACGCCGATTGATACGCCGCGACGACGGGCTACTCCTGCGCCGTTTGAGCATATGAACCCGCTGCAGCGATGGGCGAATTCACCGCCGGAGCATGAGGCTGCGACTGTTGATGATATCTCACGAGCTGTTGCTGCGTTCTCGACGCGACAGGGAAGATCGCGAAGTCATGGGTCGTCAATCAGCAGTAGAGGGACTTCAGTGTCGAGTCATGATTCTGGGTCGTACAGTTCTGCTCACTCAAAGCAGTCATCGACGTCATTTGACATTTTTAAACGGCACAGTCGGAGGAGACGAACCAAGATGAGAAAGGAAGTGAGGACGAATCTCCTCCAAGCGCAGAATACGTATCAGTGCACTTTCTGTACAGAGACGTTCAAGACGAAATACGATTGGCAGCGCCATGAAAAGTCTCTTCATTTATCGCTCGAGAACTGGGTTTGTTCACCGAATGGACCGACAGCAATGCATCCAGAAGAGGGGCTTCTTTGTGTCTTTTGTGGCGTCAAGAACCCCGACAAAACGCATCTCGATGGACATAACCAGAGTGCATGCATTGAAAGACCAATCGAAGAACGGACATATCATAGAAAAGACCATTTACAACAGCATTTGCGACTAGTCCACATGTCAAAGTTTCTCAAATGGCCGATGGATGATTGGAAAGTCATGACGCAAGAGGTCAAATCGAGATGTGGATTCTGCGGTATCAATCTCACGACTTGGGCCAGTAGGGTTGATCATTTGGCGGATCATTTCAAAGCTGGGAGTACAATGGAGCACTGGAAGGGAGATTGGGGGTTTGAGGAAAAGGTCATTGAGAGGATTGACAACGCCATGCCTCCTTGTAAGTCAAGAAACAGATTAACATGTACCCGCTAACTTTTCTAGACCTCATTCACTATGAACGAAACTCTCCTCTTCCATTTGCAGCTACAAGAGGTCCAGCAGATACACCAACAAGTGCATACGAACTCATCAAGCTCGAACTAGAGTATTACATGCGGAATCGCCATCAGTTTATAATGCCACCAGATCCCGAGCTTCACTTTGAAGCATGTTCCGTGATCCTCGGCGCAGAAATATCCTCCCCGAACCAAGCGTCGTTATCCCCGTCGTGGCTATGGGACTTGTTCATGTCAGCTACCGAGATCGCCAACCAAGCCAAACTTCGACCAACGAAACAATTAGCAGAGGGGCGGTTGAGTCAATTAAAGATCAACGGAAAGGGAAATATCTTTGAGAATTGTGAGCTAGAGGCGGCGCTTCAGCAGTACATAACTGCTCATACATCCATGGGGCATTTCCCAACGGATTCTGAACTGCAGCAGGAGGCGTGCAATGTCTTGAATCGGACAGAGACGGCATCGTCGCATCCGTCGAGGAGGTTTTTGGACTTTTTAATGCGGCTTGTTTGGAGTTCGACGATTTGGTTGGAACCGTTTCGACAAAGGGCTGAGACTCTTGTAGCCTTGGCTAACGAGTCTGTGAATGATTCTTACTTTCTATGGGGTCAAACAGATACAGCTGTGCCGTTGGATGCATCTATGGAGCTGGATATGTTGCAGCCTTGGGTTGAGAATCGATCTCTGTCTCCTGAGGGAGTACTGGAAATACCAGCGATTTCGATGCACAGCACGCCAGAGTCGAGGGCATTGGTACGGGATAAAGTACGAACGCAAACACCATTCTTTATCAACGATAACAATAGCTACCGTCGATTGAAGCGTGAACTCTCACGGTTTGTCATGACAACTATGTCTCCAAACAATCCCAACCGGCATATCCCCAGCGACGACGAACTAAAATATCAAGCACGGTGGATATTATACGATGAGTACGTTTCCTGGTAATTGCAATTCATTTACTAACAGAATAGCGACGATCCTTGGAACCAAACCCCCGTCGACAACGCAGAGTGGCTACAAGAGTTTAAACGAGACGTTGGACTTCCTACTTAGATACAGGACAAGCACCCATATCTCGAGCAACAGGCTCGCTCTCAATAGAAATGTCAAAGTCGAAAATGTCCATCGGTATGCCGAGAGTTGTGCACGCGTTGGGAATGTCGACTATTCCTGCGATGGCGCCGCGGATGGGTGCGCAGGAGAGTAAGAGATAAATTTGTTCTCCCGAGTAGCCTACATCGTCAGTGAGGTTCTACGTGTATAAAGGGGACTTACCGAATTGCTTGAGGTACTCGATTGCGCGGAGACATGATTGTCTGTAGGCTATGGTTGCATCCATGAAATGCTGCTTTCCGTTCTCGTCGACGGAAAAGCCTTCAAAGATTAGGTAGCGTGAGGGACTAAAGGTAGGGCCCATGTCGCCTGGTCTGTACACTGGACTCTTGAGACCTCGGGACTTCATGCCGCCTTTGATGAGATCAAATTTGATCGTGATGATGCCAGCCTAAACTGTCAGAACGGTACTCAATGTCATAGTGTCAGACTCACCATTTCAATAGCACCGCAGAAACTAATCTCACCATCACCCTGACTGAAATGGAGATCTCCAACCGAAAACTTTGCTCCCTCAACATGAACAGGCAGATACGTAGTAGATCCTCGAGAAATATTGTTAATGTCACAATTTCCTCCATGCTCAGGTCTTCCAGGTATGGTCCTCGCTCCCTCCCTCGCAATCTTTGCCAAAACATCACCTGTA
>JAAQRH010000362.1:0-35152 GCA_013186785.1 Fusarium pseudonygamai
CCCCCTCCCCGTCTCGGTGGTCTGACCGAACCACCCGCCCAAGATTTCCTCCCATTCAGCACTACCAACCGCGACGCAGCCCGCCAGCTCCTCGTACAACAGAGAACGTCAGATCCCAACTACAAACCTCCAGACCGACAAAAGCGACATATCTTCCGCTCCAAAGAACAAAAGGCCGAAGCTTGCGATACTTCACAATGGAGCTTTACGAAACATGAAGTAGCCAAAGCCTTCAATGCGCTGCTAGCACAGGAGACACTTCCGCCAGCTGGCGTTGCGCAAGCTCTTTTGTTGCATACGACCCTGACATCATTGGATGAGCTTTGGGGCCATTTGAATGATGCGCTGTTGGAGAAGAGGATGAAGAGGAATAGAATGAGCGAGATCTTGAATTTTGATTCCAACGGCATGACTTGGCTGGATACAGTGACATCTCGCGATAACTTCAACTACGTTCACTTATTATGTCAAACACAAGCGAGCCAAGGAGTCTTGAACAGAGCGTTTGGCATGGCCTTGTCTAGATCATCTCTTGAGTCCATGAAGCTTCTCTTGAGCTTCGGAGCTGTGGCATCAGATTATCAGGAGCTCATTAACCAACATATACGAGCCAAGAATCTGGAGCTGGTGAAGCTTCTACTGTCAGCGCCCAACTCCATGGCACCCTCAGATTGGCAAGCATGCCTCGAACAAGATTTCGCACGGGCAAAAGCAGGAGAAGCTTTATCCCTCTCATTCATCCTTCTGCTTCTATCCCAACGTCCAGAACTGGTGTCGGATTCCTTTCTTCTCAGCGCACTGAGACTGCAGAGCTACCAAGCTACAGCTGTGATGTTGGGCTACGCATACTCCAATCAGGTCTTCTTCGCCATTCGTCACCAGGCCTGTGAAATCATTTCTCAGTACCAAAATGCCAACCAGAGACTAGCCTTCTTTACTCTCCTATCTCATTCTGGTCTTGTTGGCGACAACTTGGTCACTCGAGAAGAGCTTGTCAAGGAGGTACTCGCTCGCCACTTACCACTTGTCAAACTGCTTGTGCATGCTGGCGTGGCAATTGATGTCCCTCCACACAATGCTTTAAAGTGGGCAGTCTCACAACTAGACTTTGGCATACTGGAGATTCTTAGACATGGGAGTCTTTCGTCGCCTGCATCCCAAGTACTGGACTATCTGCCCGATAACATCCCAGAGCCTGACATGGTTCATTTCATGAACATGTTTGGTTCTATGGGTCTGGGAGGACGACGGCTTGACTCATGCCTTGTCCGTGCCGCGCACAGAAAGCAACAGCACCTTGTCGGAACTCTGCTCCATTATGGTGCGTCAGTCGAGGCTGAGGAGGCTGCTGCCATTCGCGCAGCTATCATCTCTGCTGATATGTATGTGCTCAGCTTGCTTCTACAAGGGCAGTGTGCATCGGCCATACTTTCAACGCTTATTTCTACCGCTATGGAGGTATCACCAAGAACCACAAGGTTTGGTGTGATGCAATGTCTGATTAGAAAAGGTGTTGAAAGACAGGCACTCGGCATCGCTCTACTGCAGCTCATATCTGAAGAGGGCGATATCGACTCTGACCTCATCAAACTTCTTATCGACAACGACGCGCCACTGGACCCGGGCTCAGACCTCGATAATTCCCCGCTTGTAAAGGTTATACAGAAAGGAGATGTCACAGTTCTCAACATGCTCTGCAGGGCGAAGCCCACAACAGAGGCATTGGCTGCTGCTCTGCCCTTTGCGTTCAACACCATTGCCGCCTTCGGCTACGATGTTGCGCTTGAGTTAATGACTCTACTTCTCAAGCGAGGTGCATCGGGCCCGCCAGTGGATGAGACATTTCTCAAGGCAATCATATCAGATGTACCACTCGACTTTGTGCAGTTATTGACAGAGCATGGAGCCGACGTCAACTACTCATCCGGTCAAGCTTTTGTTATGGCGATCGAGATGGACAGGCCTTCGCTTCTGGAGCTCCTATGTTCTTCATCTCCGCCCACTCAAGGAATAGTCAATGCTTCTCTACCTAAGCTCATCGAACCAAAGCATTACAACCTCTCCAACATCGAGCTCTTCCTGGGTGCTGCATCTCGCGCCACCCCCAAACCATCTCTTACCAATACCTATGCTCTTATCAAGGACCACCCACAGCGTGCAGAGCTCTTGCCTTGTCTTTTGCGCCATGGCCTCGATATAAATGAGGAATCTGGTATGATTCTCTGCCTCGCAGTTCGAGAACACGACATGGACCTCATCAAGTCAATTCTTGCCCTTGACCCAAGCATCGCTACACTGTCCAACGCCTTCCGCGAGGCATGCCAAGTCGAAGACACGGATATGAAACTTGATCTTATGGGCCGTCTACTACAGAAGGCTTCTCCAGCCGAGATTGGACAGTCTAAAGCACTGCTGCAAGAAACCCAAGCGGCTCTTGACGGAGACATGGATGGACTTTGGCTGCTTCTCGGCCACAAAGCCAACGTCAACTTCAACAACGGTGAAGCTGTTCAATCAGCGGCTTCGAACAAAGCAGGATACCCAATCATCCTCAACATGCTCCTATCAGCTGGCGCCACAGATCTTACCGTCGAGGAGGCATTTGACGCTGCTAGCAACGCTGATACACCAGCATTCATCAAGACCGGCATCTTTGGAAGTCTCTTTGCTTTCAACAAAGATATTTCAGTTGACATTATTTCTCGAGCTTTTGTCAAAGCCCTCGAAAGCCACCCTGATGATGAACATCTCCCAAACCTGCTGTTAGAACACGGTGCTGGTGCTCAAGTCCAGCTCGCCATGTTAGAGGCTGCGGCCGGAGCCTCCCCAGGAGGCTTATTTCAGAAGCTTCTGCGACGGGTCTCTGACGACACCACGCGTAATGAGATTTTCGAGTATATCCGGATGCAAACCACCATATCGTCGATGGATAGACATCAAGCCTACGAGACCCTCCTGGAGCAAGGCGTAGCTACGACCCAGATCTCTGAAGCTCTGGTAACGTCAATTAGGAGCGACCCTACTAATCGGGAAATTCCTATGTTGCTCCTGAACAACGGCGCTCAGGTCGATTATAAGAACAACGAAGCGTTCGCCGCAGCGTTTCAGTCGCGCAACTTAGAGATGTTCGAACTCCTTTGCTGCTACCTTGTGAAAGGCGAACATGATGAAGCAGCAAAGCTCGTCTTTGAGCATCCGTATCTACGAGAGAATCCCTGTGTCACAGTTGAGCAGAGTGTTCGTGCGAACATCTACAAGAGTGTTTTAACGTGCAACATTGATCCGAAGAGTATCTACACCACGCTGATTCATTTCCTCGATTCACCAGAGTCCAACCTTGCCATCGTGGAGCTTCTTCTCGAGCATGGCGTCAATCCCAATGACGAGGATGGTCACTGTTTCTATCTCGCAGCACGACACAAAGTGGAATCTCACTTCCGAGCTTTGTGCAAATACGCAGACCTATCCATTGTACTGCCCACGCTTTCACGCCGCATTGTGAAAGAGTACAATGTGACGCGATGGTTCAAGATCTGTCTTGAGATGCAGCCCTCTCAAATTTCGGGACTGTCCGACCAGCTTTTGTATCAGTGTATACGAAAGTTTCCAACTGGCACTGATTGTCTGGATGTACTATTGGGGGCGGGCTTGTCGCCGTCTACGACGATTAGTTATCGTTTGCATAAGAACTGGGCCGATGAAGAGATCTCGTTGCTCATTTGGTGTCTTGTGTCACCATTGAAAACTGGGAATAATGTTATTCTTAGGTTGTTAGAACACGGAAGCAAGGGTATGTCAAAGCACCGTGACCCAATAACTAGTACTAACTGTATGACAGCTCTACCAGACTACGTGACACCAGACTCGAAGATACCCACCATCTTTCTCACACTCCTCAACAAGTCACGAGCTCCCATTCTCGAGGCTTTACTAAAGCTTGATGACACCAATGTTCTCAACCAAACCATCTCTGGATCAAAGTTCAGCTCTCTAGCTTCATACCCGAAGAAGCCCAAACTTGAGTTTACAGCTCTCTTCGAAGACGAAGACGAGATCCCGCCACGTGAAGCATCACTCTTTCTTGGCAATCTTGACGCCTTCAAGTTACTCAACAGCACCATGCTCCCCGATGACGGTACACTTCATCTAGCAGCTCTCCTTGCCCTTCCAGACTTCACAGACTGGCTTCTCTCAACCCATGAGCCAAATTATGAGGAAGAAAACTTTGGCTTCATGGTTCCTCTCGCATTAACATGTTACTCTAAGCCCTTCCCATGGTGTAAGGTCGCCAACGAGGAGCAAGAGTGGTTTTCTCGTTTAGAGGAGACTATCAAGATTCTGATCCCAAAGACATTGTCCAGCTGGAGATATCGCCAGAAGCTTCCGCTGCATCTTGCACTGGAGAATGGGAGCAGAGTTACTATGGCCATGTTGAATGTTCTGAATGCGAGAGGTATTGGGAATAGAGATAAGTATTTGTATACAGACAAGACGGGTATGCAATACTCGCCTTGTGAGTATGTTGAGACGTTTGTAGAAGTTGAAGATGAGGAAAAGGTCAAGCTGGTTAAGATTCTCCAGGAGCATGGATTAAACTGACGACGTATTATGTATTTACTCTTTGTATCTATTGTTATACTTATATACCCTGACTTTTCTATCTTATAGATATTCCAGTTTAGCCCGTCTTAGCCCTATCCGGAATTCAGTTAGCATTACCATAAAGCTTGTGACGCTTTGACCCAGGACTCAGAGAGCAAGGAAACATCAGATTTAAATATAAGATGCTAGAATAAAATCAGTAAAAGCTACCCCAAATCTATCTTGAATTTGTATTAATTTTCATAAGTGGTTTTATGACTTAGGCTTAAGACGCCGAGCTTTCTTTTATCCCGTAGCCATGTCTCTAGATGAGCTTCGTAATACACTTTACCTTGTTTCCACCATTGTAAGCATCTATCCAAGCCCTAGGTATATCCTCAATGTTGGCTGGGACAATGTTCTCAATATCAACATTGATTCGTCCATGAGCTGCCGCCTTGATGAGCTGCTCCATCCCATCAGGAATCTTGTCCATGTGATCAAAGAGAAAGAAACCCTGGAGCGTCAATCTCTGCGAGATGATCTCGAACCAAGTCTTCAACATAAAATTACACGTACTGACAGCTCCACAAACTGCAACGTCCTTCAGATCCTGCACAAACGCGGGACTTTTGTAGTCAACGCACGCCTGAACACTGAGATAATCTCTCACCGGCAACGTCGACAAGTGTATTATTAGGACTCCCCGTCTTGGAAGAAGCTTAAATTTAAGTTGCCCAATCAAACTGCGTCGTTTCTTATCGCCAAAAGGGTTTTAATCTACGCGACCTTATCTAATCTACCCGCTGACTTAGACAAATCTAGATTCAGATTGCCAAGACCTTACCTTGTCTATCTGGTCTTATGACCGTCAGACGCCAAGACTGTAGAATAGTTTCGGGTAACGTCTTTAAGCATTGTTAAAGAACCTGCTCTATTGGGATATCAAATACCTCGCACAGCCGCACTTATGCGTCAAGGCCCAGCGGTCAGTCCATAGTATCCACAAGCAGGACGCCCTCGCGACGTTGTCTAGATCTTTGTGGACTTCTCATTTCGTAATACGAGTCAAGGTTCTACTCAAATGGCCCCCAATACTACAAAGAACTGTTATTATAGAAGAATACTATGGTCAGAGTCGGAAGGCCATCGTGGAAAACAACCAATCCTACGATGGACACGCCATTTAGCGACCGGTGATTCGGCGACAAAGTTCTACCCATACAGAAAAAGGGAGAGACTACAGGACTACGAACGACTGAACAAAATCTATAAGAAGTGATGTTTTCCCGCTTAAGAACGACTTTTTCATCATCCCAAGGCATCTCTCTCCTATCTCCCAGCCCTTCATCCTCTCGCTTTCCGATCGTCCAACATGAAGTTCACCAAGCTCAGCCTGGTCACCGCGCCACTCGTCCTCACAGCTTCTGCTGCTGAGCAGAACCTCCACCTGGTCTTTGAGAGCGACCTCGTCAACTCCAAGTCGGCCATCACCGTCTGGAACAACGAGCAGACCGAGATCCTGGGCAAGTCGTGCACCAACTCTCTCACCGATGGTGCTTTTGTCAAGCACGCCATCTCATTCTCTGTGAGCGAGAACGGCGCTGGCAACGTGACAGTCGGTGACAATACTTACCGCATCGGCGACGGCGACGCTGGCTCCATTGCCTGCGGACGAGTTGCTGCCGAGGACGAGCTGGTTGTTAACTGCGTCGTGCCTGTCAAGGGACTTGGTGCGGACCTCAAGCCTCTTGCTAAGAGGTCCTTGCGAGAGTGCTTCCCCGATGGGTCTCTCGGAGTCGCCAAAGCCATGGACGTCTTCGAGGGCAAGGTCGACGGGGAGATCCCTTCTGACGTACTGAGCCAAGTTCCCGAGCTGTCTCAGAAAGAGATTGACGATGCTGTCAAGACGGCCGGCCTGTCTAAGCGCCAGACTACCTGTGGGAATTGGGTTACCCAAACTCGTCCGGTCGGCAACGGCAATCCTCACCAGAATCCATTGCATATTCAGCTCAGTGTAGGTCTAATAGTGTCTTGTCGCTCTTTTTGAAATTCTATACTGACACATTACATAGGAAGCCATGGAGTGTCCCGCAAACAATCAATGCGTTGCAGGTAGATCCGACTCGCGGTCCTTTTCGATTGGCTGGAGCGCCAACGCCGCTGTCTCATGGATCAGTGCCGGTTTCAGCGTTGTCCAGACTATCGAAACTGGCAACAATTACGAGTGTTGGGGTAACCCTCGAGACTTTTTCGCCGTTTGGAAGAAGCAGGCCCAGACGGCCTACACTGTCCAACAGGGTATCTACAACTCGTGTACCAATTCATGGCAGGCTGTCGGCGGGCACATCATTATCTGGTCGCCCAATGCACAGAACAGGCGCGGAAACTATTACTGTGTGTTTGGACGCCAGTATGTTCGCGCTATTGGCGACAGGTGGCTTGATACCTCGGCCGGTGAGCCTGGCGGTCCCTAGGCGGTAAGGACTACTACTTACCAGGGATGAACATTGGAGTGCCTGATGTCATCGGAGGAGGATTGTCCCATAAGTTAATTACTGGATGGCTACCATTGCCCGTGGGACTCTGAGTCCTTGATAAACGTGGACTTGAGTGCTTGTTCAAGGCTGGGTGGGTTATCAAAAGGTCATTGCCTGACAGATTATATTCGTTTTATCCCATTGAAAGTCTGTAGAGTTTTAAGAAAGCTGATCGTTATCTAACCTGGGCCCTCTGATTAGTGTCGCCATCTGGTCTACGAGTATCTTGCAACTATGACTGCATACTTCAACTATCTTTATTAATATAGCCAATATAGTATTAAGTTCTTTAAACTTTATCTCCCTATTGATCTCAGAGTCTCTTAGAGAGTCTTCTTTCTCGGGCCTGACTGATCATGTGTTGGGAGACTCTCAATGGTATTAACTGTTAGCAGACTGCTCTTATTCAAGCACGTCACTTCATTGCCCCTGAATTGGCTTTGTCTACACTGACAAACCCCCGGCCAGCTTTTTCTGATGCTCAGCAGTCTTCTCTAGCATGGTGACTTGAAGCTCTTGTTGGCGATTTTACCAATGAAATGTTCACACTATGAACTCGTGTGGGTAGTTTGTATGCTGGCTGAACTGTGTTTTTGAGAGTGTTATTTTCAGTACATAGGTCTGATAGCTGATGCCATTCATGCGTCTCACTCCAATTTCTCACACTTTGGCAATGATTAAGTCTTCTATTCATCGTGAAACTAGCTGATTCAACTAAGGGGCTATGAAGACCATTGAAGATATGCCCCTGGTGCCTAAAGACATTCCTAAAATCTTATTATCAGGACCAACCAAACCCCGACCTATTTCCTTCCAGACTTTGACGCATAAGTGCGTTCTCTGTCCCTGCATGCTTGGCAGGCTTTCTCTGGAGGCACAACAACGGCCTTTTTGCATCTAAAGCATTTGCCCTCATCTTTTGCTCTCTGTCGAGACGATTTTGTGGTCTCTCCGAACTTTTCCAGGCATTCTCGACAATGTTTCTTTCCTGGGGCAACGGGGCGATTGTCCCGCGGACACCTCTCGTTACTAATTCTCTCTTCTTCCCTTTCTTGTTCCCTTCTGGATGAAATAGGTTGGTAATTTGCAGGATTGGGCATCTGTTCATTTGTGCGCGTTTCGGCTATTTGACTGCCAATCGGTTCAGATCCTGTTGTCTGAGGGGCTTGAGGGTAGTAGTTGGAAGACTGTGCGCTAGAACCGGCACCTGGATATCCTTGGGAGCTGCCACTGGGTCCAGATCTCGGGTCTTGAGGGGCTTGTCCATAGTAGCGGGAAGGCTGTCCACTATAGCTGGCATCTTGAGGCACTCGAGAACTGCCACTGGGTCCACGTCTCGGATCTTGAGAGGCTTGTCCATAGTAGCTGGAAGTCTGTGCACTATAACCAACATCTTGAGGCTCTCGAGAACTGCCACTGGGTCCACGTCTCGGATCTTGAGAGGCTTGTCCATAGTAGCTGGAAGTCTGTGCACTATAACCGGCATCTTGAGGTCCTCGAGAGCTTTGTCCCTGATTGCGAGCTTCGTTTGCCAAAGCTGTCCTACGCAAATCTTGTTGTCGAGCAGGATTCTGATACCTCCTTGGCAGAGGAGCTGGGTTGTGTGGCAGCCCAGGTATAGAATGACTGCTAGGGCTGTTCAAAAGAGACATTGAGGGTTCTTGTACTGTGTGAATTATGGGCTCATCTGGATTCGAGTAGGTGCCTGTTTGGTAGGGATAAGTGTTTTGGGGCTGACTGCGGTTGCTAGCCCACTGAGCGTTCTGGGCAGCCTGAGCCCGGCGAGCTTGCTCATCATTGTTATATGACATTGTTTTGATGTTCGATTTGTTGGTGACGTTAAGCGGTTCTGTGAAGAATAGTGGTTCAGGTGTTGATTGCGTTTGTTGTGTTGTGTTTGATGCACCAGTTCAGGTCCGGGGACTCACCGTTATATATATCGCAAATACTCCTTCCTTCGCCCATTACTGACACCTACAGAGCCTGCTGTGATGCACTCGGTTTCTCTCCGCGTATCAGTGAAATGGTCGTTGAAGCGCTCTACCTCACTGTCGCAAGACATGAACAGCAGTTGTTGGACACACAAACTGAGCTTTCTGAGCTTCTGTTTCCGTGTCCCTACAGGGACAGTATATCAGGGCTGTCGCCATAGTGATAAACGTCGACTGTTCTTGATCGGCGTGTCATTGATGGATGTTCTGCTGTGAAAAGTAAGCACAGTAAGTGAAGTGCCTAACATAGTGATTCAGTCCTTATTATCTGTCGCAGTCAAGCTTGGTGGCCTTTCATCAGCAAGAGGTTTCTCATGAGCCCTCTTACGGCATCAGGATCTCAATCCAACGAGTATCGTGCCCTCTTTCTTTTTGTTCATCGCGATTAGGGTCCAGCTTTGTCAATAGACATGGTTCAAGTATATCCTTCTACATTTCACCTTGACATGAAACAGCCATATCTACAGTCGCGACTTTCATTGGTGAGACATATGTGAGGAGTGCTTCTTGAAGAAGTGTTGAATGAGCTTATTTAATGTATACTACCGAGTGTTCTATCTCTACACTACAGGACCTTTCCTTGATCAAGCTTTCAATTCTCTTTATCTTTCTGCCTCTCTTCTTCTTCTCCTCTCCGCCGCCCTCGACTGATCAGAACACCGTTGACACTGGCCATACCCAGGCATCAGCTCCCTTCCACACCGACACAGTCCCAGTTGCCTGAAACGATGTCTTGGGTTGCGAACCTGTCCATAGCAAACTCCACATCGCAGAAGAGAGCCAGCATCTCGTTTATAGCAATTGATGCAAATATGATTTTCGCTAAGAATTTCCTTTTCATAGTCGTTGAAAGCTCGCCTGATGTTCATGTGGTGTGGACACATCAGATTTCCAGGATCGTCGACGTCGGCTGTGCATATTAGGCAAAACTCTAGTGGAAGAGCATGAGGGTCACTTTGTCGGCGATTCTCACACTCGTGGCAGCGTATCCCGAATGTGGGCAGAGGTGTTCTACAATTGATGCAATATACTTGCAGAGGTGCGTTTCCCCTCTGTCCCCAATGTCGATATTCTACGGCCGGTGCAGTGATGTTCAAACTGTTGTGGACTTCTAGAGCACTATATTGATCAGTCCAAAACTCATCAAAGGCTTGTAAGCCTTGATGTTCATTTTCAGAAGATAATTCGAGTTCAGAAAGATGGATGTACGGGGCATGCTGTTGATTGTTCGCATTGTAGCTTGACGGTTCACCATATGGTTGACTGTCGTAGGTCCTACCTCCAAGACCTCCATCATTCTGTAACCAGTTATCAGCATTATGTTCTGGAAACGGATATGTCAGCTGCTGATCTACGCCACGATTTTCGGTGCCGGAAGACATTCCTAGACTAGAAAACGGATGGGGACGTGAAGAGCTACGATAAGCATAAGCACCACTGGGGCCTGGGCCGTTATATTGCGGGCCGACTGGGTTAGCTTGAGTTGCTGGTTGCCCATTCCAGCCATCGGGTGGTCTGATACCACTCTCTTCTGGGGGCCATAAGGCGATATATATGGTGCATGAGGATAACTCATATTGCATGTGAAGATTTATAGTTTGTCAGTGTTATGTTTGGGACAGCCAGTAGCCGTATAAGCGCTTTATATAGTAAGACTATGAGACTCAGTGATTCACTTCCGTAAATCTAACGCACATGGTTGAACATCTTCGACAAACAACGCGTCTCTTGATGCACATCATGGTGTTTCAGGTCATTTCGTGGTGTGTTGAGAGCATGACAGTCTTCGGTGGCTGCACTGATTCGCTTCTGCGCTTGAGGGAGCTTACCGTAGTCGAATACGTCCCATGACTTTCATTGTTCACAATACATAAAACGACTGAGCATCACGGGATAGGATTTTCTTTTGTAAAACTGTAGGGTAGAGTACTGCACTACCTAAGGCTACAGGCTACGTGATTCTCCGGACGTGAATGGTAGTGCTACGTAGTATGTTCAACGCTTTACTTCAGGACACTAACTATCGGTCTTACAGACATTGATGAAATCTTCGGTCGCTGCTTGCGTTATTACATCATCATCAAGTTATCACTGATAACATTATCCTTATCGATAACATCGAACTCTAGCGCTTGTCGCGTCGCGCGTTTTCTCAGTCAAGTCCTTGTATCCTATAAGCTCATGCATGCCTCTTCTTCATGATCACATTCGCGCCGATTCAATTCACCGTGCTCAACACCATAACCTCTTTTCCCAATCACATCAACCCCAGATTCGATAGTTCCCCGCCTCCTCGTTCTGAAGATGCGTCTACCGCGTTAGCCAGCCCCGGTTCCATCACCAACTCTATTTCCCCTCAATATTGGCACAAGAAGGGCCGAATACCAGCGACACCACTAGCACACGTCATTCAGCCATCGATTCTCAATTAAAATGGAAACGAGGAGACGAAACCCGGGGGATCCGGGGTAGTATTATAGCTTGCATTTATTTATTTGACCTGCGCGCAATTGCGACAACGCAGAGCGACTGTACAGTATAAACAATAGCAAGTCGTAATAACACAATAATCGCAGCTAAGATTAAAAACGTTTCTTTTTCTTGTGTAAACTTTATAATCCAATCATTAATTAAAACACTGTCGATCTTTACAATTTGACAAGGCACCCGTTCGGTAGTTGTGATGCTGCGTAAAGGAATCAATCAAGATTTAAGGCTATCCATGTGCATCAATCACGAGCGGGAGCTATCAGCGGAACCATAAATAGAGTTTGATTAGACGCATTCAATACTGCAACATTCATTCGCGCAAGAAGTTTCTTGGTATTATTCGAGTCATGCCAGAGTAGGAGCCGTATAGTATTTGGCACATAATATTCACATCGCGTGAAGCTACAGGGTAGTGCTGCAATTGACATAATTGTCCACCGTCAAAGTGGTATGCTAGTCGCAAGCCAAAGACTAGCAAATCAGGAGAAGGTCGTGAAAGGATGATATCAGGTTAAATATCGACCGGGGGCGCACCGAGGAAGGATGCGATCCGTCACGCCGCTGAACGGCTCGTCACATTGCATCGCCAACCCTAAAGAGGAACCTGCAGTAGCTGAACTCAAAAACCTCAACGGGCTTGGTTTGCGTGTTATAGAACATGCATAGAATACGTGACAACGAGCGCGGCCATTATGATCTAGGACTTTTCATTGACGTGACAATTCTTAGGTAATCACTTGCACTGAAATTTCTGAGCAAAATCACATGAAGGCATCGTGATTCAGCGTATGCATGACATTATGCGGGTCCTTTCCCGACGGAGCCGATAGAATCCGAGGATCGTCAGTGCCAGACGCCCGGCGAGGCGGCAACATACCCTGTTGACGGTTAGTCCGCCCGCAGAGACTTGATGTCAGATCACTCCTTAGATAACCAAAACTCATAGCTCAAGCAGTGACACGGAGCCGTTACTCGATTTGGCATCCTGTTTAACCAAAATACCCGGGTGATCAAACTACCTGTGCTTGGACTCTATGTCACGAGAGCCAAAAGCTGAAAAAGCTACGGAGAATATTGGAAACCAGAGTGATTCTAGACTCGGGGAAGATGAATGGATTTAAAAGGGGGGTAGCGGTGGGTATCATATGTCGTCGTCTAACCTCGGATGAAGCAGGTCAAATTTGAAGAGAGAGTCAGTCAAGCTTGCACGCCTTTTCTTACTTACCCCTGGCTTGCCTGTCAGATTGAGCTTAGTCCTTCAGCTGGAGTGTGCATGACATGACAAGACGCAGGGGTATTAGGTGAAAGGGGTCAAACAGGCACGGAATGGAAATCAAAAGCAAACGCTCAGCCTTATGATCAAAGAGCCCATTCCTCGTCTAGGCCCTGAGCTATTCATTCTACTAGCTACTCATCCGGTCATCGTCGCGAAGAACACGAGTAAGGCTGATCTTGGCCTAATATGTGCTCCCGGAGGAATTGTTCCAAGGAGAAATACCAACGACAGCAGCCACAAAGTCCCAATACGTAATAAGGGGGCCAGCGCTAGAAAGAACTTCCCTACTTCCGAGCCAATCCCCGCACGAGTTCCCCATGGAGAAGAGTGGATCCGGCTAAAATCGGCCACGCATTTTCTTTTAGTTAGTGACTCTGATGGTGAGACGCGGGCGTTGGTACGAGAAAAACTCGCGGCGCAAACTAAAGTCTGGAGATTTGTTCAAATGAGGCTCTACTACTGTACGTATAATTTACTTTGGATCTAGTTCTTACCTAAAGAATTGCCCTGGATGACACACGAGTGGCCGGAAGTGGTAGGTACCCAGACTTCGTGGCAGACACTAGAAAACTCCTAGTCTCACTTGCTGTGACGCGAAGGATGATGACTATTTGGTCGCACAATTAACCACCCAACGGTTCATCTAGGATCCCTTGCATGTCGAGTCAAAGCAGGTAAGACAAATCAACGTGTAGCTCCCTCCCTCCCCTAGTCCCCGTTCCCAGATCGGCATTTTTAATCAGTCTCAAACGGCCTCCATCTTGAGCCGCATCATGAAGATCGCCGTTTGTTGTCAAAGCTTCTGGAATACCACGTGGAAAAGACATCTCTGCAACCTTGAATGCCTTCATTCATTTCTCAGAGTTTCTGCAACGCTCACCCGCAAATTGATCGGATGTTTGGACCCAATAGGGCAAATGCCCAGCTAGCGTACCCTCTCTCATCCGACTTTTTTCTCCAGTATTTGAAGTACGGTATCCACCTCCGCAAGCCGCCAAAATGTGAGAAACGCCGAGAGTGAGGCCGTGATAGAAGGCAGAGTTGCAAGCTACCAGAACCTGGGGTGCATGGGTCCTGATTCACTTTCCCCAGTCGGGTCGACGTCCAAACTGATTGATGCACTGTAACGAAAATACCCAAGCGAGGGGGGGACTCGACAGCGCCGATCCTATATATGTCATGTCAGGGCCCGTTGTCAGGATGTAACCCCAAGGACCATGCCGATCATTCATTCATGACTCCGCCGAAAGGCATCCATTCCTTTCCTCTGAATCATCTTATCTTTTCCTCTCCAAAATAATTGAGACACCATGTTCGGCTCTGGTAAAGCAGCCTCGGACAATGGTAGTAGCAAGGACGAGATAGTCCTGCTGCCAGTCCAAGCAAAGTCCGGCATCCTCCGCGTCACAGAGATCGAGACAAAAGTACACGATCCAAACCAACACACCAACCCTCCCATCCCAGACCCGACGTTTGACCTACCAGACAATCACCCTAACAAAAATGCCATCGAGGTACTATGGCTTCCCCGCGGGTCGCACAGCTCCGACGACACGGGCGAGAAGGTCCGTCGCGCGCTGAACAATGAGAAGGAGATGACCATCTTGGGATGCTGCAAGCAATTCCCCAAAGCGATATTCTGGTCGCTGCTGTTGTTCCTCACTGTTGTTATGGAGGGGTACGATAAGAGTCTTGTCGCTGGATTCGTCGCATTTCCTGCGTTTCGACGACGATATGGCGAGGAGTTTGATACGCCGAATGGACCGATTTATGAGATCTCGCCGTTATGGCAGACGGCGCTTCAGGTCTCCGCTATTGCATGCGAGGTCCTTGGTCTGTTGCTTCACGGTTGGGTCACGTACAGCATTGGATATAAGAAGATGATGTTGATTAGTCTTGCTTGGATGTGTCTTGCTGTCTTCCCAGCGTTCTTTGCTCACGACATCGGTGTGTTGGTGGCTTCTCAGGCTCTTTGTGGTATGTCCATGTCTCTCACTCATCTTTCCTCACATACATCCATTGCATCTAAATGATCATTCACTTTGACACTTAAGACTAACCATCACTCAGGTATCTCATGGGGTGTCATCCAAACACTCGCAGCTACATACGCCGCCGAGGTTGTCCCCTCAGCCATCCGTGCTTGTCTTCTCAGCATGACCAACATGTGCTGGGTCATTGGTCAACTTCTCGGTACCGGTATCCTCAAGTCTCTCGTCCACAACAACTCAGAGTGGTCTTACCGCATACCATTTGCCCTGCAATGGGCTTTTGCTATCCCTCTCCTCATCGGCATCATCTTTGCCCCCGAAAGTCCTTGGTGGCTTATCCGTCGTGAGCGCAAGGTCGAAGCGCGCCATGCCCTGCAGCGCTTGACTAAGCAGTCGCAGCTCGATATCGACGACACTATTGCTGTCATGGAGCATACTAACCGCATTGAACGTAAGCTCAACTATGGTGGTTCCAGCTATCTTGACTTGTTCAAGGGTGCCAACCTTCGACGAACTGAGATTTGTTGCATGGTTTGGTCTGTCCAGGCTCTTTGCGGTTGGATCTTGACTGGTTACGCCCCCTACTTCCTTGAGCAAGCCGGCTTTGACTCGTCCAAGTCCTTCAGTTTGTCCACTGGCATGTATGGTATGGCTTTGGTCGGAGGCATGATCTCTTGGTTCCTTCTATCTCATATCGGTCGTCGCAAGCTGTACCTCACTGGCCTTGCCGCTGCTGTCTTCATGCTCACCCTCGGTGGTATTCTCTCCGTCGTTCTCGATGGTCAAAAGGGTCTCAACTGGTCCCTCGGAGCCATCCTCATTACAACAACCTTCCTATACAACCTGAGCATCGGCCCAACATGCTACGTCATCGTCGCCGAGATCCCATCTACCCGTCTTCGTGTCAAGACTATCGCGTTGGCTCGTGTTGTCTACAACATCTTCATGATCATTAACAACATCATCGTTCCTCAGATGCTTAACCCTACCGCTTGGAACATGCAGGGAAAGTCATGCTTTGTCTACGCTGGTACAGCTCTTCTTTGTCTCGTCTACTGTTACTTCCGTCTGCCTGAGACCAAAGGTCTATCATATCTTGAGTTGGATATGTTGTTTGAGAAGGGGGCGCCTACTGCCAAGTTCAAGGAGTTGCAGCAGAGACTTGCGAACTCTGCATACTTGACAGTAGACAGGGCGGAGCGCATGAGGAATGCTTGGCACGGTTGGCTCACATATTCATAACATTTTCTAGTGATAATATCCATACTTCTTCAATCAATATTAATCTTCAAACGTGTACTTGAAACTCTTCTGTGACATCACATGCGACATTATGCTGCCTTTGTGAAGGCAACCCTTTCGAATTGTCTGCTTAGCAGTAGTCCAATCAAACAGAAAATAATTAGTTAAGGGGAAATTCCTGGCAGATACTGGTAGCAGCAACACGCACTTGCACGCGCTTCAGATCTGCATTCGGCGCGTGACCAATTGGGTGATAGGACGCAAAATTCCCAGAGTAATAATCTGGTCTATTTCAATTTTCTGTCTGGCATTGCATAGCCGCAACTATGACTCTCAAGCACTTGAGTCATTGGGCAGGAAGTGTTGTGCCTTCAGGTCGACGTGGTATAGCAAGATTAGCCCACGTTCGGCTATGGGATGCCTACCAAGAACAAAGGCGAAAGGTGGCGTGGATTTCGACCATATACGACCTGGAAATCGCCTTCGAAAACAATAATATGATCAAGTGGCTCTGGTTGTTCCAAAAGAAGAAGGCCAGATTCCAGTAATTGCCGTGGCGCTATCACAGTCGTACAAGTAAGCAATAAAATGGCCTCACCAGTGCCTCGCAGGACTCGAACAACTAAAATGGCTCCCTGCATATGAAATTGCGACAAGTATTGCCAAGGATCAGGAAACGGCTGGTGCGGCTGAACTCACCAGACCCCAAACGTCGATGACCTTTCCGCGGGGCGGGTTTCTTGGGTAGTCCTATCTCCAGCAAATGAGACACAAACGGTGGGTTACACAAGTCATAATTCTGCCTTACTTGGTCACATGGTGGCCCCCAACTTGACTCAGGACTCGCAATTGCGAAGGCAGAATGCATCCATCAGGCGGTAAAATGCCAGTGCCCGAAAATGTAAAATCTTGCTTGTCGAATTGAAGGAATATGTCAGATGTTTTGGCAATCACACACGGATACCTACAGAACAACGCCACTCTTACGCTCCGATCGGCGCCCATGTCTCAAACAATAGAACTCCTATTTGTATAGCGCTTCCCCCGCTTTTTACAAAGAAGGCTCTGGAAGGCATCATCTGTCAAGACAAAATAAAATCCTATCCATCAGGGCCTGAGGCGCCAAAGCAACGAAACGACCCATGTCCACTCGATCCAGTATCTCCAAACCTGTATCCTCCCTTCGTCCCAGAGCTGCTGGTATGGGATATCATGGTAATCCAGTCGCAGTGCTCGACATGAAGTCAGACCAAGTCCGACCGGTCGACAAAGCTGACGTTGAAGGTATGGTGATCAGTTGGCGACAGCTCCTTGCTAACAAATCGACAGGCAAAGAAGATTTCACGGTCGAGATTCCCCGATTGAAGAGCAATGTCCCAATCTACATGTGCCGACCGGACAATACGAAGGAGTTGATCGCGGAGGTCAATCTCTGGAGCATGGGGGTTCGGTACAACCTGCATAGACTCCTCGGGGATGGGCCTCAGCTCTACGTCGTGAATGCATAAAGATGGTCAGCAGAAGCCTATGACTTGGTGTGATGATTACGGGAGAATGTGATTATTTCCAATATTATTTCCAGATTCGGCAGCGGGCGGCGTGCGCCACTTTGGGTATTTTCGGACATTACATGGTTTTTAGACATCTTTCGGGGAGACGGACTGGTCGTATGTAGTAAATGTAACATTTAGCCAGGATCGTTGAAGATAGCAGTTCATCCGACGATGCAAGTCAGCCGGAGAGATCCTTGGTCAGCTGCACCTTTATCCCATTTCCATAACCGGTGTATGCATGATGACAGGCTTGGTGGCGAACCGAATGTCCCATTAGAACAGGATGTCCATCCGCACGGAGAATGTCGTGAATGTCACAAGCAATAATCGCCATTTATTAAGCCATGAGACTTCAGCTGAAAGTTGTTGCAGATGTGTTGGAATTCTCGAGGACAGCGAGCCCAATGAAAACAAAAACACAGTGAAGAGAGTGACCAGGCCAGTGGACTGACGGAGGTTGTGCGGGATTATTGGGTGAGGTTTGGTTACACAGCAGCCAATATTTCAAGCCATTCATTGACCGCGCGCATATCGTTACAATGGCATTGCCCGGCGCCTAAAAGGTCTTCTCGACAATCTAAACATCTTCTGAGAAAATACTGTTTCTAGAGAAGGTTGTTAGCTTTCACTACTGTATCAGTTTAACTAGACTATAGAAACAAGTAGCTGTTTCTTCTTGTCTGGTAGAGTGCAGTGCTGCACTAACTCAACTTCGGTCAACAAGCCTAGACGCATCCACTTGAAGAGGGCAATGCAGGTTATCATGGCGTGGCGTATCGGATTACCGCCCCCTTTGCTAGAATGAACAGTTGCTATCATATTTGGAAGCATGGGGGCGATATCACAGTCGTACAGGATGGGCGGTCTCTGCAGCAGGCTGCCTTGCACACCATCAAGCGCCCGATTCTGAAGCGCTCTCAGAGCCTCGTTTGGCGAGGCATAAAATGATACCATGGGTTCTGCGTTAGAAACCCCCATTCTGTCGTCAGATGGGACAAGGCTCTCACAGCTAGCACACAATCCTTTGTTTTGCATTTCTTTATTCCTGAAAGTTGAAACGATATGGCCACTTCACCGCCTGAGACTTCTCGTATGCTACATCCCCAAGTCAGTGGAGCGAGTAGCGCGGATATCGACCCTTCAATTCCTATTCGCGGACCTGAGCACATCTCAGATGAGGAAGGTCCTTGGGCTCAGAAGACAATCTTGACATTCGGTAACATTTCATATCCACTTTGTCGAGTCATGCACTTACAGCTGTGTCGCAGATGGCGGCGGTGTCCGTGGGTACGCAAGTCTTTTGGTGTTGAAGCGTATCATGACTCGGATACGAGACATAGAACGCAATCATGACGAGCCAGCCCACAAGAGCAGCTACTACCCCTGGATGGGAAACCGTGAGCAAAACGCCAATGAAGATAATCCAGAGTCAGAAAGAGTTGATGAGTATCTTCCTTGCCATTATTTTGACTACGTCGCTGGGACTTCAACTGGTGGGTAAGTTACCAGAACCTACTCTCTACAAAGCCCAAGACTGATCCCAATTAGTCTTAGTAGCATCATGCTGGGAAGGCTGCGTATGTCAGTTGACGAAGCCTTGGACACATACAAAGCTTTCGGAAATGCCGTATTCGGTAAACCTAGGTGGTTTCACGAGCGTTCATTTCTTTGGTATCCCAGAGCAAAATTCTCATGTCGGAAGACACGTGCAGTGTTTCAAGAGGTTGTCTACCAGACTCTTCGACGAGATTCCCTTAGACAAGATTCACCAGAGAGGGTTTGCTTCCCCAGCGAGGCAGAAACGGAACCACTGAAGTACAGAGAAGACCGAACCAGAACGTAAGGTCCCTGCACAACTTGATTCATTCCTAATTTGCTAATGACTACATAGTATCGCCATCTCTTGGGCTATTAACAAAGAAGGCGGCGTTAGTAAAGAGTTCGTCTGGAGAAGTTATGACAATGACTTTAGCCCCAAGGCACATGACTCTAATCTCTGGAACCCTTCCAATGCGGGACCTGCTCATACCACTGCGATATGGGAGGTGGCTCGAGCGACCACTGCTGCACCAAGGTACTTTGAGTCTATCAAGATCATAGGAAGGAAGTTCCTCGACGGTGGGATGGTAGCCAACAATCCATCGCTAATTGCCATACGAGAGATTCATAATCTCCACGGCCTAGTTCCAGCCCTATTCGTCAGCATTGGGACAGGTCTGAAGGCCTCTAAGGATGCCCACAGAAACGGTGCTCCCAGAGAGGCCAATGGCGAGATCAGATCTCTCAGGAGGGCTGCAACCAGAGATGATGTCAGACGCAAGCAGTTTTTGAAGAAGTATATCGAGATAGGCAAAGAATGGAAGAACTGGATGGTTGATTGTGAGGGCATGAATGGCACTAATGGGTGGCGAGGCCATTGCAGAGCGATCAATTTCACAGAGAACCTATACAGGCTGAACGTGGAAGGCGACCTTCATACCATCCCTCTTGATGACTGGCGCCCTTCAAACACTGGCGAAGAAACGCTCAAGTTCATCGAAGAGCAAACAAGACGCTATTTGGCCGGACCTAGAGTAAGTGAGTACATCACCTCTATCGCCAAGAAAGCCGTTGAGGTAAGACGTCAACGCGCCGCGACAGAACAGTGGGAGAGATTCGCGGTGGATGTGGTTTACCGCTGCCCTGATTGCGATAACAAGAAGTATGACACTCGTGCAAAGCTGCGGGAGCATCTACAAAAGGGAACCGAGCATAGACGGAACAAGATGGCGGATGGGAAGGAGCTTGAGGAGAAACTCAATGCTTCGAGGACCTTGAGGCCCGATAGACCAGTTGAAACAGGGAGGTGAGGATGTTGTCTGGGGGCAACAGGCTCTACAAGACGCCAGCTCACGACAATTGAAGGGAGTTCTGTATAAATGCGGAAGAAGATATCATGTATATACAACCTTACAAATTTCTATAATGGTCTAACTCGCTTATTTATGCTAATGATGTCCCACATGCTATTCTTATTTTCCAAGTCTTTAAGCAGTCGAATCGCCTTGATTGACAACAACATGTGCCTTTTTCTCTCCCTGGGAATAATAGCGCACTGCAATGCACAAGGTCCTGATGAGCAACTGACAGTTCTGCACATAAGGTCCAGTGAAGTAAATATCCGGATTTCCATGGATTCGACTATGTAGCGTGGCAAGTTGGCCGATGTTGTTGAAAACGGCGAAAACTAGGGAGTGGCAGATATCCGCATCTGAAAACGACTTGATGTTCCGCACAGAATTTTCCGCGTCTTGAATCTCAGCATCAGGTCGATGCTCCAAGCTGAAAGCTTTGCAGAAGGTCGAAGCAACGGCTGTCATCTTCATGCCAATTCTGTTGTAGTCCATTCCATAAATGTCTCCAATCAGTTTATCCACATTGGCATTGTTGCCCTTCTCAGCTTGTTCAAGCATATCGTCGTATGTGCGGACTCTGGTGAGTAGAAATAGCAGGCCGCATAATGCTGAACCGCCGAACGAAGAGCCTGAGATGCGCTGGCATTGGTTGTTTTCTGAGACCTGGAAGAATGATACGCCTGAGCCGATGTTGACGAGGAGATATGGGTGAGATTTTGGTGCTGACGAGGGGACGATGACTTCGTCGGTGAAGGTGTAGATTTCGCAACTTGATCCAGGAATAGGTGGGCGATTGTCTGGCACCGGTCAGTAAGTCGTCAAACATGATGAGAGTAGGGACTCGTACCATGGCTTGATCCGTCAATTCCGTCTGACAAATGACTGCCGTTCAAAGGATTGACAAGGTATTGTAGCTCTGCATCTCTTACGTGATCCTCGCTCGTAGTCATCGTCGGCAAGGAATTTCTTATACAAGATAAGGCATAGAGATAGTATAAATGAGTTCTGGAAAAAGTAAAGGCGTATCTTGTCCAGAAACTGTGAGAAGTTCGTGATGTTGTCGTTGAAATGCGGTGACTAAATGAGACTAGTGTAGTTTTGGGTTGGTAAAGGGGGAGCTTTTTGATGAATTTTCATGTCAATCTTACAGCCGAGGGATCATCGAGTATCCACTACGGGATTTTCCTGCCAATCATCCTCACGGGAAGCGATCAGATAAGATAAGATTCATTCAAGACGCTATATCGATCTCGTAGTCGCGTCAATTGAGGCCAGGCACGAAGAAGTACAGGTCTGAGACCACTCTACGCCATACTGCTTTCAATCAAATTGCCGTGGCTCACCTTAATCATAAGAGTAATGGCAAATCTACGGCTATTATGCAATGTTGTTGGTTCTGCAAGCGAAGATTAATGTGGGGTTATCATATGACAAAAATGTCTCTTTGCGCCATGTCCTCCTTGTTTCACACTTCCTACAATACCAATCTCATTGAAAAATTCGACAATGGTAACTGCTTCTATTTACCAGAGACCTCTATTACTCGCTCTCCCTCCAGAGATTCAGAGCCAGATAATATCTCTTGTTGCCGACTCGGCTCATTTCAAATCCGTGCATTCACTTCTTTTTTCGTGCAAACAACTCTACGCGGTTGCACTTCCTTTCTCAGTCCAAACATTCCACGACGTACCAAGAGACGAAGAGCCAAAAGAAGGCTCTGTAATTCGTTCTCGCATCGTGAAGTTTCTGTCATACGTGTCAATCATCAAGCCAGAGCTTGCCCGACACGTTCGCACGATCAGACTGTATGATTGGCTGACGGATACCTATCGCTGTGGAACGGTTCATATCGATGCCAATGATATGGTCTTCTATAAACAACTCATCCTCAGGATATTCTCTGAGGAATTAGGATATCTTTCCCATTGGAGAGACAAATGGATTTGGGCTCTGGAAAGTGGGATCGAAGAGGCCGCGGTGGATCTTCTGCTTGCTGTCTGCACAGAGGTCAAAGCTTTGACATATGGCCACCCTCGGAATCCAAGTTGTTTCAGCAATGTTCTAGTAGCTGCTACCGGAGCGTTCAGAAGAAGACGTGTGAAACACCCTCCCTGCCAGTTGCTAACCAAGTTGGAGAATGTTAAGCATGAGGCGGAAGCTAACTGGGAAGGAAGTGACCCATTCTATAACCACGCACAATGGCTTTTTCGTATCCCTAGTATTCTTTCATACGAATGCGTTGAGGCAAAGAGCCCTCAAATGGATGAATACGACATAGACCCTTTGGACAAGGGATGCTCGAACGTAGTATCAATTGTCTTACGAGATAGTTGGTGCGTACCTCGAGCCATTTACTCTTTAATCGGGGCTTGCAAGGACCTTAGGAAGTTCACATATACCTGTGATATCAAGAAAAGAAAGGAATATGATGACTTCGAAGTGGAGGCACGGGATATCATGGAAGCTCTATTGCCCTATGCAAATAGCCTGGAATATCTTCATCTTGATTTCGCTGAGGCTGCCCGCACTAGATCTCTCCACTTCGGAACACGAGAACGCCTGTACCTGGGTGTTGAGCTGCGACAGATGCACAAGTCGAAAAGCCTTATTCTAGGGTCTCAGAATATCTGTGGGCTTCTAGGTAATGGCACAGGGTATCGTTACACGAGGGATACGTCCATTCAAGCCCCGAGAGTTGTTGAATGTATTCCAGAATACTTGGAGTGTCTGGAGATCCATAGCTGTGGAAGAAACATCCTCAGCCAGCTCGAGGAGTTTCTGGACACTCTCATCTACCCAGATCGGTTTCCCAACTTATTATCAGTCAAGTTTATCTTCAACGAGGACTGGGTAAAAGAAGAAGAGTTGTTTGCCCTTGTCACGAGTAGAGATAGTCTAGCACTAGAGGTCGTTCGGTGTCAGGATAATAGCAATAGTTGAGTTGACAGCTGGGGAGGCTATGGGACCATAGCTGTTATTTCCTTCATCACCGAAAGTCCACTTTATTCTATCTATATGCTGTATCTAGAAGGCATTATTGATACTGGATTGTGAGAATGAGGTTCAGATATTGACCTAAATGCGCCGTCTACTCCAAGTCTGGTCTACAAACACCCTTGACCTTATCAATGATATCCGTCCTTCGCTTAACAGGATCGCCCAACTTGGCAATATCAGAATCTTTCATTCCGCGGCGAATATTTGCGACCTTGGTAATAGTAGCAATGTCGGCAATGGCAAGAGGGGCGAGTATGAGGTCGAATATGGCCAGCGGCGCATTCTTGGGATCGTCAACCACGGTATAGATGTCCACAGCCGAGTTGCCGGCAGCGCCGAGGAGAGCCATGACAGTTCCAATATCTGTCAGTTCAGCAACGCTGCCAACCACCTCTCCTATGACAGGAACGATGAGGAAGATTGCACTAAGAAACGCTAGAATGAAGGCTTTACGTTCTTCCTCAGTGATCTTGTCTGCGATCTGAACAACTGTTCCCATGTTCTCCGTAGCAGAGGCGAGCATCAAGATAGGTAGTGATAGAGAGTCAATCAGTTCCATATCGTCACCAAGGTAGCCATCCAGTTGCAGCGCAGTCAACACCTGGTCTATCTGCGAAGGAAGACCCTTGATCCTATCAAGGCCATTGCTGACCACCTCCTTGGGGTTCGCAACATCAGAAGCAGAGTAGCCGTTGATAAGAGGTACGTTGTAATACATGCCTATAGACCAACAGTCATCACCAGCCTTTGCTGAGGGTGCGCAACTGTTCATTCTGTCGTAGTTTCCCATCTTCGTCTTGGACTTGGGAATACCGGTATTCAACTCGAGATCAGCGAAGAAACCTGAAGAGTTCCTCCAAGTCCAGTAGACGGTCTGCTCGTAAGGGTTGTCAGGGCCGTATCCACGCTTGCTGTAGTTAGGTGGGCAGGGCTCAGACTCATTCACAGTTTTGACAATGAGCTCTTGAGAAGGCTGTACGCCGTCCCGCTTGTTAGTGCAACCGAGGACATTGCACTCATGATAGCATTTGCCATCGAAGCAATAATCACAGTAGGAGTCGGATTTCTTATCAGCATTGCAAGCCTTACAGCAGATGGCAGTCTCCGCAACAGTGCAAGTAGCGTAATCGTTGCCGTGGTCGTCGATGAATCCCAATAGCGATTGGCTTGCACTGCCCGCTACCGCCTTAGAGTAGATACCAAACTTCTTATCGTAACCATCGCTGAGCAAGGTGGTGTAGTTGTTGAGGGTTTCGGTCAGTAGCGCCTTCAAGGTGGTGATGGTGTACTGAGCAACACAGTGCTGGGGAATACTAGAGGCATGGGCATCAAGCTCTTCAAATGTACTGTAAGTGGCACTGCAGGCGGCTAGAGGTGTCGTGTCAGGTAGATCATCGTCTCCTTCTGGGTCCAGGTCATCATCGGTGAACTGCTGCAAGTCGACAGCCCAGTCAACTGTTCCACCAAAGTTCAGACCTTGGTAGTGCGCAATCCTGGACTTCTTCGTGGTATCGGACATGTAAGCCACCCAGTTGTTGCCGTAAAAGAGGGTATCAGAGTCACTGGCTTTGTCATAAACGTAATCGACACCGGCGCTTGTAGTATTGAGATCCATGATTTCTTCGATCTCGGCGTTGGAGATATAGCCTGCCGTTTGCGTACAGTTACCAGGTGTTGCCCCAGACTTTGGGCCCACGATATGGCACCCACTGTCACTCAGTGACTTCTGGCAGGCAGGGCGGCTTGTAAGCCCAAAGGAACGACCGTAGCTTGAAACTCCGACGTTGATCTTACTGGCAGATACACCAGCCTTCGTAACTATGGATATATAAGCACGAGGGGACACGCAGAGGACAAAATACTTACTCATGGCAAGCGCGTAGGTAGTTTCGGTAAGGTTGACTGTGAGTCTATGTCAGCCTGAGGCGCCAGAGCTAAGAAGAGCGTGAGACTCACCATGACTACGGACACAATTACCAGCAGAGCAACCATCCTGAGCCCAAATGTTCTTGTAATCCCACTGACCTAGTATTAAAGTTAGCCTTGCTCCTGACTGCAGTCCTATATACTTACCGTGAAGGTCGTAGGTCATGTACACAATGTAGTCAACCTCTTTAGCCATGTCCGCTATGGGAAATGCCTTGAGGTACCAATAAGACGCAGGCGCAGCAATCGAGATGCTCTTCGATTTCCCGACAGCTTTGCGTAGCTTCTGTAAAAATGTCAAGTAATTGGGGCCATCTGTCTTCAGGCCTGGTGGGATGCCGGGGATATCGGGAGCCTGTGGAGTATGGACGCGATTAGCCACCAGGTTGGTAAAGTACCTGTTTGCGAGACTCACACCGGGATATTCCCAATCAATATCGACACCATCCCAACCTTTCTTAAGGTAGGAGACGATGTTAGCAACAAACCTATCAACATTGGCAGGGTTCATAGCTGTCCTGAGTGACTCGAATGTTTTCGGATCTGTTGAATATCCCCAGCCTCCGAATGAGAGGATCTTCTTATTCGGCAGCGATAAGAAGTCATCAAGCTGCTTGTAGGTGTCATTGACAACGACGTTGTAGCTTTTGTCGAGGGTAGCAAAGCCCTAATGGGCGTGGGTGTAGGTTGTGCCACCGAGATTGATGGCTCGATAATTGAGGCAAGGCCGATCCCAGTTCCACGACTCATAGTACGCGATCTTGATGAAGTCTTTGGGCTTATCCGAACTGCAAAAGATGTTAGCGTACTAGCCTCTATAGGCAGCAGTTGCAGGTGACTTACTTGTTTTTGATGTTAATGCCGCAGTTGGATACACAGCCATTTTTCTTGGGAGGCGCCGTGCCTGGATTTCCAGTTAAGCCTTTCTCTGCCGTACAATAATCTGGTGTGATGCCGCATTGGCCCCAAACATCACAGCAAGAGTTCAATGGACAAGGATTTAAATCCGCTAAGCTCTGGTCTTTCTTGGGAGCTGTAGTTCCAGGTTTAAGAGGGCCACAAACTGCGTTGGATACGGGAGCTGGCAGAGGAGGTGTTCCTGTACTCAAGCAGATGTTGATACCAGCGGCGAGGCTCTTGCAGCCATTCCACCCCCAAGTGGTCTTGTCGTTGAACTTCTCGATCTGCTCAACGGTGAGACCGTTCCTGTTGGCCAGCAAAGCACAATAGTCGCCGGCGTGGACGTTGTAACTGGCACAGCTTCCGTCTTTACCTGGCTTGGGGGTGATGTCGGGTAGAGTACCGGCAGTGCAACATACCCTTTGACCAGGTTGCAACGTGGAACAGAGCTTCTTGTTGGGGTTGTACTTCGAAAAGTTGGCAGCTGTAATCCCGCACTTGGAGGCCAATGAACCACACGAGTCACCACCGATCACGCTGATGGCCTTGCAGGTCGCTCGGGCCTCATGTTTGTGTAAGTGCGCATGTCCATGAGTATGTTTGTGGCTCCTGGCAGATCGTTTCGTAGCATTGCCATGGCCAATGGGAATGAGAGGGGCTTCGAAGATCTTGACACCCGACAGCTTGGTTGTAGGTTGTCCAGCAGCGAAGCAAGTTCCGTTGCTCCAGGATGCAACTGCTTTTTGAACAGAAGCAAGATTCCCCGTTGTATCGATGGCGATACCAAAGGTATAATCAGCGTTTCTGTTATCGCCACAAAGCTCGGCAATAGCATTCGAAGGTGAAGTTGAGTCAAGATGGCTTTTGACCTGATTCAAGATGGAGGGTATGGTACGGCCATTGTCGATAGCGTCACCGCTATGAATAGCAACAACAGCGCCTTGGCTATACCCGACGAGGAACTTGGTCTGACAGTGAGTTGAGCTCGACATGTACTGTTCGAGAGTACTCAAAGTGGATTCCAGATGAGTTGACGAAATGGTGCTTTCTGAGCTGCTTACAAGAAGCTGAAGCTCAACTTCCGAACCGTCTGCTGTGATGCAGCTCGTGTCACTGAAGGTGTCTTCGATAGCTCGCTTCCCAGCCGAGGGTATTGATGAAGAGAGAGGCGCAGCTTGAGAATTGCTGCTATCCTCCGCGGCACATGTTCTGAGTTTGATCACCGAAGAAGGGTCATCGAGGGGACTGAAGATTGCAAAGTCCAGCAACATCGGCTCAGCACATACAGTTAAGCGTTGAGTTGAGGAGTAGACTGTCCAATTCGCCGGAGCACCCTCACAGGATGCTGGGCAAGGTGAAAGTGTAGAGTCAAAGCCATCCTCTGCAGAAACGAGGATAACTAAGACACAAGACCATAAGCCCAAGGCTATTGCCTCCAGCGTACGTCGCATATTGAGGCGCCAAAAAATGATATAACGAGATGTGGTTATAGTTCAATCAGAATAAATTTGAAGCTAAGCTGTAGCATGAAGCAAAGTCTCCAAGACTTTGAGGCAGATGTTATACCGCCAGAGAATGAATGAGCCCGATCCACATCCTTTCCAACTCAACCCGACCAACACTCATACGAGCTTCGACGCTTTCTCATGTCATCGACAAGGGCAAGCTCCAGAGTTGAAACCCTTGTTAGCCAACAAACAGAAATCCCCTGGGAGCTGGATTGATCCCACGATGCTCCGAGCCGAGTTTCCTTCCAAGCGCTCATTCCGAGCGCGTACACGGCATGTATTTGCCGAGAATGCAGGTCCCTGCAGATATCATGGGCCAGATACGGATAGCTGAGCGCTAGCTACAAGGGTCTTGAGAAAGAACCCGACAAGGACTATCCACTACCGGCTGAGACCCGTGGCTGAAAGCTTATTCCCTAGCCTCTAGTTGGACAGTTTGATCCACTGGCAACGGAAGAGCAATGCCATTTTATGCATGTTGGTGATGCTTCATGGCCGATCAAGGCTCACTGTCCTGGTTTAAAACTCAATTTAGATTTGTTTCTGTTCAGCTGCCTTTTTTATCTTGGACCGGAAACTCGGAGATGAGGGCTTTTTCAACCAACACATCAAGAGAAGCCGACTAGCCGAGCCATGCCTCGATCGCATGCGCTCTGGGCTCCGAGCACCGTAGGTAACAGCTCGATGGTCGGTTCCAGATGTTGTACGTCAGTCCCAAGTACGTTCAAGATTGACCAGTATCTGCTCGACTGTCTTGATTTATATACATGTTCCGTTGCCGAGTTTGTTACCCTCTATTCACGGCCTTTACTTGTACATACAATTGTAAATTTTCTTGAACACAGAATGAGACGTTCTTTGTCAATCATTCAGCTCTCGCTGCTGATTACTCTGCTACCACCCGCAATAGCCTATGGCGAGCGAGGTATCGCTGAACGGTATGTAAGTTGAACTCGGCAAGACCTTTATTGACTCAAGAGTCACAGAATGCTGTATTGGATGGCTTATATGTGCGAAGAGCAAACCAAGACTCTTGATCCATCCTATGAATACACTGTCGCACCAGGCTGCGTTGGCTCGCGCAATGGTCGTTGTTCCCTTGACGAGCTCCTGCTGTAGTGAGTAGCGAAGAACCATTTTTGGCTATGTGACTAACCTGGCGGAATAGCATCTGGGCCGAAAAGCCCGACTCACATGATATTATCAAACCCAATGCACTAACTACATCAACTAAAATCGATTATGTACCTGAAATGACTTTCAACGAATTTCAAGGCAGCGTCCAGGCCGCCAAATTCAACACCGGATTTGTTGTCAGCGGCAACGCGGATACTGCGAAACTTTACCCAGGAGCCACTGACTACTATGATGCTCTATCAAAAATGGGGAGGCCCATAGGAGCTCTTGGGGCAGAGATTGACAAAAGAAAAGCTGAGAATCCGAATTACAGGGCAACGTCCAAAGTCAACAAGGCATTGAAATGGGGCAAGAATTGTGCTACTTATGTCTTTGCTCTTAGGCGAAAAGATATGGATGGCTTCCGGGCCACATTTCTACGACAAAAGCTCAGTGTTCCAGCTGGAGTCCGTGGCGGGTTTATGCCTGTGCTCACCAACATTGATACTGCCATGACGGAAGGAGTGGGCAAAGCAGCAACTCCAATGTCAATTCTAGCAATTGATTTCGACGCGACCATTTCCGCTTATAGGAGTGTGGTCCCAAATATCGAGGACATGCTCAAACAGCTAAATGATGCCTTCATGAATATACAACGGACACCTGGAGAGTATATTAATAAGAACCACCTCAAAGCTGTTGAAGCTTCTCGGTCCGCAATGACTGGCTGCAATTGCGAGACTGCAATTCCTCGAGAGCTCAAAAAGAAGCGACAGCTTGATCGCGTCTTCATCCGCGGGGAGTCACTCTGGGAAACAGATCCTGCCTCTGTTCACTGGGGCGGACCTAAGGCAGCCAGGTCTCGGAAAATGAGAGCCCAGAGACTCGCGGGCATTGGTATGTACGTCAAAGCCTGAAGCAGCTAGAATGGGTATATGAGTCACCACAGGAAAACGACTAACCGCTGAGGGACGTTGTGTTGGGATGGCTGCCGAGTGGGGGTTTTTGAGGTGTCCTTGGACAGAACACGCGGTACTTTGGTAATTGCATGAACTTGTATATTGTACGTTGTACTCAAGTCGAGTGTAGTAATCTAATTTTGAAGTTGGTGCTTAAAGACGGCTGATGGTTATCTGTGCGGAAACTTAAGACACTAATGGTATCGGCTATCCGGCACCCAAAAGTCAGGTCATATGCACGATCCCATAATTACATACAGGGTCCTGTCTTGATAAAAGGCCTAGTCTCGAAAGCTGGTTTTGAACCAACAACCAACAACTCCAAACTGCCAACCACTCGGCGCTATTTTTTCCCCCTTTTGAGCTGTTACTGCGCCATCTCCCTGCAACGCAGCATTCTTTCATTTCTGGCAATTTCCTTTTTTAACCGAGGTGCTCGGTCTTAATAGGTAATACTGTTGTCGAGAAGTTCCCTCAGACCTTTCATACGCCATTGTCACTATGCCTCCATTCGAACCCGATTTTCAAGCCAATGAGCTCTCGCTCATCTGCTCACAAGGCATCGGCCGTGGAGCCCCGGAAAGCCTGGACCGGGCGCTTTCATCTGGTGTAGATCCCAATGAACAACCAGAGAGGGCTCATGAGTTGATATCTGCAGTCAACCCTGACTGGTATGTTCAGGATCCACCGCCACAGTTTGAGCGTCCTGGCGAACAGCTTCAGCCGCCTCTCTACTGTGCGGCCGACAGGGTGAACCATGACCCAGAGTACATGAAAGAGGGACTACAGATGATTCATTCTCTTCTTCACCATGGGTCCGACCTGTACCTTGAATTTCCACAGGCTATATATCAGGACCATCACTTCCATAAACCAAGAGCACCATTCCCTGGAGAGGACCGTCTCCGCAGGTCGATCCCAGACCGTTGGGGCGGTGCGGACAGCCCAGAGTCGTTGAGCGACGAGTATTATTTGGATGACGAGGTGGGGCGCGAGGACGAAATGCCTCAGTGGGGCATTAGGCATGTTATACATGCTATCATCGAAGATGGTGGTTGTTTGAAGCCTATCATCGACTATCCTGGACTTCTTGATTCATTGGATCTGGAACATCGTGATCCCCAAGGGCGCACGCTGCTACTGAGTGCCTGCCGAAGTGCTGTCGGCGCCGACGTGCTAGCTGGGACGTGGTTTAATGAGATTCACTGGAAACTGGAAAACTTATCGCCTACGTCAAAGATATATCCTAGCTGGGATCGATTTTTGGGCCCGACCGAGTCAGACTTTCCAGAACCGGGAATGGAGTCATTGGTTGAAATGTTTCTTCGACTTGGCGCCGACCCTCTGGCAGTGGATTACCAGGGGAAGAACGCCCTGCATCATCTCCTTGTCGAAGTTTGCAACAAGGATACGGGCCGTTTCAAACGATTACCCATGGTGCGACGCTCATTACGAATCTTTGCATCAAGATATAATTCTTTGGTCGACCAGCCTGATAAGCATGGAACCTACCCATTGCATGCAGCTCTCCGCCGAATGCGACTTTACCCGGACTTTGACTGCCATCCTGCCATCAAACTAGGGGAGCCTCTGGGCTGTGTTCAGGATCTTATAAGAGCTGGCGCTGATCCTCGGGCCAAAGACAAAAAGGGCAATACCGCGCTGCATTACTTAGCTGATGACGATTTGACTGCCATCTGGTACGGGACAGGAAAGCGACGACTGTTCTATGACCTGTTAAAGATAGCGTTTTGCGATGATATAAATATGCGAAACAACGCAGGAAAGACTGTGGCGGAGCTCATATTGGATGACAACGGCCGTATGGACGATGATAAAGCGAGTACCTTTAGCTTGTCTAATACGGACGAAGATCGAGATTATCGAAGCTGGCTAGACGTCGATACTGAGGTTCTTGAGGCTCTGGACGAGGCTGGCTATGATTGGAAGGCCAAGACATCAGAAGGTGGAAATTTGTTACATATCGTTGCCAGATCTGGGCTTGACCAGCGCAGATTGATTTTTAGGAGTCGGTATCTGGTACAAAAGGGAATCGATGCAAATGAACCTGATGCAGATGGTTGGACGCCGAGGAAAATTGCAGAGCATTACAAGTTGAACAAGCTCAGGTTCTATGCAGAGCTCGAAAGGCTGGAACAGGGTGAGGTTGAGGAATACTGGAGGACATAGTGAAGATGATGATTCATCTCGCATCAGCTGGATCAGATATACAGTATAGGAGAATATGAATATGAAACAATTACTCACGATCATACGTCATGTTAAGAAAATATGCTTGTACTTGGGTTTATTCATCCATACATTCCACCAACTCCACCCCGATACACTGACGCCCGTCTTTGGCCATATTCACTCTAACTAAACTCCTCAAGCACTAACTGCCAACAAACCGGCCATCAACCGGCCATCAATGAACCCTAATCACATTATACTCTTTGGTAGATATTCTAAGCAGAAACCTCTAGGACGCATCGTCCAGCGACTTGCCCGGTAGCAAGTTTCTTGATCCATTGATCAAGATCTTCAAGCTTGCCCTTAGAGAGAATAGGCTATAAATTGTTAGTACATGGCCACCAAGCTTTCATCATCTTGGGCTATACTTACTCGAACGAGACCTCTAGCAGTGAAGTCAAGAGCCTCCTCAACATCCTTCATACTACCAGTAACACTTCCAACAATCTTCAGTCGTCGAAGAGCAACTGCCATTGGAGGTGCACCAGCAATGACGGTTGGATCTTGGGGAAGGCCAACAGCCACAGCAGTACCATTAGGACGGAGGTAGTTGGGGGCAGTCTCGTACGCCGCTCGTGTCGCAGCCGTGATGATGACACCGTGGGCGCCGTATTTCGTGATCTTCATGACCTCGGCAGTGATGTCCTTTGTTGTCTTGAAGTCAATGAAGACTTCAGCACCAAGCTTGAGGCATAGATCTCGCTTTTCGTCACCGCCGTCGATAGCGATGACTCGCATGCCCATAGCTTTGGCGTATTGGATGCAGAAATGGCCGAGGCCACCGCCAGCGCCGGGGATGACTAGCCATTGACCTGGTGTCACTCCGGAGCTTAAAAGTATTAGTATGGTGTATTAAAGCAGGTGTTTTGACATACCGTTTGCAAGCTGTATACGCTGTTACGCCTCCGCACATAATCGGTCCAGCCTCCTCATCAGAAACGCCATCTGGAATTTTTGAAGTATATCTTCCATCCGCAATGACATATTCCTGAAACGTTCCTGCAACAGAAAATCCACTGTTTGTCTGGTTAGGGCAGTGAACCTCATCAGTGCCAGACCTGCAAAAGTCGCATTCGCCACAAGTGCTGGCAATCCACTTCACACCAGCCCGATCACCAATCTTCCACCTATTCTCCATACCTTCGCCAACAGCCACGACATTACCGGCACCTTCGTGCCCGGCAATGCCTTTGGACGCATCCATCATGCTGACACCAAAGTCCTTCCACTCATTGTGCAGGAGAGACTTGTCAGAGGCGCAAAGGCCAGTCCATGCGACCTTGACGAGAATTTGGCCTGGGCCGGGTTTCTCAACGTCGACTGTGCGGATGGGAGCTGTTGCTTCTGGGCCAAGTCCTTGACGGACTGCTGCTCGCTGCTGTGAGGGGATTGACATTATGAGTTGAAGAATGATGCTTGGTCAAAGGAGGCTGTTTCAAAGGTTCTGGGGTTGAGATATCCTCCAAGGACAGGCGCGAGGATGTTGAGTTTTTATATCATTCGAGTACCGATCGGTCCACCGAACCAACATCAGGCAACATTCCATGCGGGCATGATTCCGCAGCATCTCTCGAAGCAGGGCGGAAACAGGGTGATTGTTGGTCTGATGGTGAGGGGTCAAATGAGGTGACACGAAGTGGATCCAGAACAGTGTTTCTTATCTGCATCTCAACTATTCGAGTAACAAATCTGGCAAAGAGCAACGGACAAGAGGAGCTTGTCTGTTTTTGTGATTGCTTTGACTTGTCGCTTTGACATCATGTATGCCCGTTGGCCCGGTATGCATGGCGAAGGATCGATGCGGGGAAGTTGAAGCAGCAAATGTGATCTTGTTCCGAGGAGGAGATATCACCTGATGGAGGGTCCCGAGGAACTCGAGTCAGGAAAAACTAGTCAGAGCTGATATGCAGATCTGAAAACTGAGATCTAGTTGAAAGTTTAGAGGGAAAACAGGCGAGATTGAGTTTATCGTAGATCGTATTTGTCGCCAAAAGCTCATGGGACTCGAAACAAGCATGCATCATGGTGTTGTACAAATGCCACGATGCAGGGATATGCTTGGCAACCAAGATTTCTCAACAAAACGTCGACACCGATAACGCTGCCGCTTGAATCCAATCTTTAGTCAGAGCTTACCAGTATAAAGAGATCAAAGCTTTTCGACACGTCACAAGTTCCATGGCCTGATATCTCGCAAGAGCGTGGTTAGGGGCAAAGAACAGACGATCTCGACAAGGATCGACGGTCTGAGTGGGGGTTTTAAACGCGGAACAAAATCCGGGGATCACAAGGAGATCTGGGGAAATGAGAAAAACCCGAGAGCCCGATCTCTGCTTTTTACGTTCCATTGGCTCACATTCATTTTTAGGACACGCTTAGACGTAGCTACTGTTGTCAAAAACGTGTTGAGGCTCGGGTGTATATTCCCGCTATTACCGTGTTCCGAGACCGAGGCCTCTTTCGGCCCGTTCGCGAGCTGCTATGTCTTCAACACCTGATCTGTGCTGTAGGAGCCCTTTTCCATCTAGGATATTATCTTATGCACTTGGTGGAAAGACGTGCAACTTGGATGCCCTCTAGTAACCCACGCGAGCGCAAGGAATATTCCTGTCGCCGATGTTTGGCTTGGATTAGCGTTTCAGACGTTTCTTATCTTATCACCACATGGCCATCATGAACGCGAACTGTAACCGGCAAGGTTGATATCAATATAGCCTTTCGTCTACTCAATCGTAACAAGACCCTGATGCTGACAGGCTGTCATCCTAGGCAAGGCAAATGCCTCTGCCTAGCTTGACCCTACAGTCTTCTTCCTTAATCTCTTGCTATACCTCTTACTATACCTCTTACTATACCTCTTATTTAGTCTCTTTTTAAAGCTATCTTTAATACTAAAAGAGGGAATTTTTTACTAAAAAAGGAGGTTTTCTTTAAT
>JAAQRH010000363.1:0-30381 GCA_013186785.1 Fusarium pseudonygamai
ATCGATGTCACCGCTGATTAGGTCCTTAACAGACAATCCCCTCTAACTATTTGGGAAGTTCATCGTCTTTTCCGTTCTGGTTCTCCGGGACTCTCAACCGTGTCCGCCTAGCGTCGAAATAGTCCGCTAATCCATAACGACAACAGGCAAACAAGCACCACCAACCGGGATACCAAAAGTACAGTACCTACAGTAAAGTACAGATGCTACCGTGAGGCGGAACGTTTTCTTCGGCCTGTATCCGGAGGTCTATTCTTGACAGGCATTGTTTCATGATCCCCTCCTCCAGATGCTGACATACAGATAACGCGCAGTGTACAGCATACACAAGGCTCCAGCGTCTCATGATATCCAGCACACCGGTCATAACCCTGCGCATGGCTAAACCCCAGCCAGCTGTGGCATATCCCCGGGTCCCGGGAAGTCGTCACCCGGAGCTGAAGCAATTCACTCTCTCGCGTTCCTCCACTTGCTGCTGGCTCTATCACTTGTACGGATAGTGTGTTATGCAGTGGATCACTCAAGCCCTCTCGGCCGAGACAAAACACAACAGGACGCCGCTTAAGCCTCGTCTCTCGAGCTCACTACTCGATGCTATACCTACAAGATACAAACTGCAAGATACTCAGGCACAACGCCCCAAGACCAGCCGCAACGTTCACCGAGTCACCGGTCCACACTCTCAACTCTTGGTATTTCTCAGACAGGAGACGATCGGCATCTCGGCCGCAGGGCACGGGAGCTTCTCTCAGTAGATTCCAAGTCTTGGGAACCAAAGCTCCCCAGCACTCACTCACAAGCTTAGGATGACATGCAAGCCGTCTTATGCCCGCAGGCCCACCCGGTTGAATTCGACTCGAGAAGTTGGACCCGTTCAATGAAACGAAACCCCACGTTGATTGGGCCCTCGATGTTGAAGCTGTTCTTTGTCTCTCACACCAGCCACCGCAATAAAGACTTTGGTGCGGCATTTTCTCCGTCGCAGACCAACTGCATCTGTTATGCTGTATACCTGTGGCTTGCGTTGCTCTCGCTTCGACTGATATTGGGTCCTGCAGGGTCCGTTGATCAATCTCATTAAGCACCCCTCACTGACGTTTCCGCCAGGCCCCTCGTGCACGGTTACGCTTGAGTGCTTGTTGGCGGGGTTTGACCACCGGCGGCTGAACAAATGCTTCTTTTACTTGGTTATTCCCTTCTCTGAGATGGCATGATCAAGCTGCTTAAAGTCACGAGTTGTATAAAACTTGGCCTCTCAGACTTTGAACTTGGATTCAAGTCCACTTAACATGCCTTACGGAGGGGCAGCGTGCTTGACAACACAACAACTCCCACTACGACTCAGCATCTTATCAAGCTATCCATGTCTTGAGACTTTGATATTGGGTACCCACCATATTGGACCTCACCGCAAACTACCACAGAAGAGCTTCTAATGCACGACCGACCCAGATCTGTAGCTGCACATGGCATCGACGAGCGGCATAATCGGCATCTCTTGTTGCACATATCGACATCAGAGTCGAACCACCAATGACCCAATTCCCGGGAAGTTTGTAGCACAGCTAAGCCCTTTACACCTCACTCAGTATCATGCACAAGAGTCATGAACCGCGCCTGGAAGGCCTCGACGGGTGACCATCTCGCATTTGACTCAAAGCTGTAAGACCCTTTTATCAATCACACGCGGAACAAGTCTCATTCGAGGCCTGCAATGCACCCTCCTGCGATGTGATAACTCGTCCACCCCGCAAACCGGTTTTGGCTCACTCTGCTCAGCTTGGCCGCACGATTATGGTGGGTATTGCTGTGTCTTATTTGTATGTACTTCTTTTCCTTCTCGCACACTTGGAGGGTCCGACGTAGCAGCCCTAGATGTTCTACAACGTAGTAAAAATGAAGCAAAAGTGACGTGGCGCTCATTTGCTTCCAAGACGACCCTGAGCGGGTCGTTTTTGCTTGTCAGTTGATGCTGATCCTGGCCCCCGCCGGCTGCGGAACGGGAGTGGGGCGGTGAACGGACCCCGCGCCGTACTCCTTGGGCCGGCGCGGAGCTTTGCCGATAAGTGTTAGGGTCGAGTTAGAGTATTACCTAGAAGCAAGACCTAAGTTTAGGGTGACAAAATAACCTCCACAAAAGGTATCTTAAACTCATCCTGGATTTATACTAAGTTACCTAAATATTTCTATCAGTCAAGCTTAAGATACCTAGAAGCCCTCTCCTTCAAATAGTAGCTATGCTACTATGTAAGAATATCACTTGTTCGGAAGTCTGTTGATACTCAGACATTATTCTAGACGAAGCAAGAGAAAGTACACCAAGATCAATCATGTTATGAAGCCTGCTCCCATCATGCGAGGCTCAAGCTATGAACGCCAAATATATTATCAACCAACTACGCTCTTAATCCAAATACCCTTGAGTTATCCGATCTCTTTACTGCCTATATGAATAAATGATTGGTTTATCGTCTTGTGTTTAGTCGCTTCATTCTAGAACATCACCTTGGACGCCACGCTCAATAACCAGGCTGCATCTCTCCAGCCGCCTTCGTCGGTTCCTGGGGGTGGAATCCGCTCTTCTGGTGCGTTCGATATGCCTGCCAGATGGCGGGAGGACCTACTAAGGGAGCGGCCGAGTTGAGAATCTCCTTCCTGAGGAGTCTCGTCACTATCATCTTCCGAGTCCTCATCGTCTTCCTCTACGGAGAAGAGGGACCAGACGTTGCCGAACCAAGTCCCTGTGTTAGCTTGGCCCTTGCGCACGAGGCGACGCACGGTGGCTTCGTCATCTTGGGACAAGTCTTGCTCAAGCTCCTCGAGCTTCTCGTCGAGGTTGACGAAGTCAGGACCAGGTAGATCATTGTTGACTTCCTGGTTGGGAAAGTAGGATCCATCAGCAGTCATTGAGAATTCCAGAGGTGAGTGGAGGAGACTCCTAGGTCGCGTCAAGCTGTGGGAGCGACTGTGAGTGCGGCTAGGGAGGCGACTGGCATATGGAGATGCGTCCTCAGCAGTGCTGCCGCGGCGACTAGCATGGCGGCTCGTAAGCTCACGCTCGCGAGCAAGTTCACTCTCAAAAGCATCCTCATCGGGATCCATTCCTCCTAGGCTGGTAGAACTCTGACGCGAGATAAGCCAAGTCTGACCCTTAGACTCGCGAGCTTCGGAGCTCATGAGCGCGCCTGTCCTGAGCAGCCAATCGCTATCATTGCGATTACGCATGCTAAAGCTCATATCATCTTTGTGGCGTCTGGGCGTTGCGCGACCAGAATGAGTCTTGCGTGATGCGCCAGCCGCGAGATGAGATGCGGATTTGCTTTTGGCGAGAGGTGTTGAGGGAGTTCGGGTATGGGACCTCGAGCGCGATGCCGTTGGGGATCGAGCAAGGAGACGTGGTGTTGAAGGAGCAGACTTCCCCTGGATATAAGAGGGAATTGGATGGATAGGCGAGTGAGGGTTGGATGCGATAGCGTCGGCAATGAGTTCGTCGTCATTGAGGGGGAGCTTGGCAGTCAAGGGCGCGAGGGAGAGATGGTTGAGGTTGGACGAGGAGCGATTCTTGCGACGAGATCGGTCGGCGTGTTGATTGTATGCAACATCCATGATGGCGATGGTATCGCTATCACTAAAGATGAATGTGTTGGTGGTAGTTCGAATAAACAATGGCTACTACAGCAAGTAGTAGCGACGTAGGTGGTTGAATGGTAGGTAGTGGTTGAGAGCAAATGCGGAGAGAGGTCAATGGTTCCTCAACCGGTAGCGGGCGATCGGCATGTGATGGATGGTGAGAGCTACTATAACTAGAACGTGGCACTGGGAACAGTAAATCAGCACAAAAAAAGATGGGAAATAGGCCATTTAAATTAGGTACTGAGATAAAAATAAGGCGATCAACTCTTCAATCGCCGAGGCCCGGAATAGTTACGAAAATCTAGGTTGGTCGCTATTGCCTGTGAAGAGCTGATCTAGACGGAAAAGAGAACAAGTGATGCAACCTAAAAGGCTCTTTCCCCAGGCCCTTGATCAGAACTTTCAGAGATGGCGACTAAGGCACCTCTACCTAGGGCGAGTACATGATCTGGTAGTCGCAGCATGTATCTTTCCCGCTCCATCACCCCGCATCAGTACTTTGCCCACCAGCTTGGTCAAGTACTGCAAAAAATCTCGATTACCTACGGGCATCGACACCAAATCTAGCAAATCCATCGCCGCTGATTGCCCATTTCATCCACACCAAGAAAATATCACCACTTGCACGCTCGGCCTTGTCCGACAGACCAGAACAGGTCGAACGACAGCTGCATACAGGCCTATAGTCTGCCCATTCTGAACCGCTTCAGTTACATCGACAGTTGCTGTGTGCTGTTGGAGAAGATCAGCATCATCAGACAACTAGAGCTTGGCCCTCTTTGGTGGTGAGGCGAGAAATAGTCAAGATGCGCAATCTTCGCAACATTCGATTCGGACAGTGCCAGCGCGATAATGTCACAGCTGCGTGTTGGGATCCTGAGAAGGATCAGGTTCTTGTCGTAGCACAACCTTCTGTGGACAGCTGTGAGATTGAGTTATTGAGAATCTCTGGAGATCGAGACATGTAAGTACATCGTCCGTAGAATAATTTACACAAAATAGTCACTTACTCCTCCATATAGCTCAGTCAGTACTGTAGCCAGCTGGGAGGCTCCAAACCCATCACCAGACCTCGTCGTCGACAAGGTCGTCAGTTTGCAGTATCTAAGTGGCTCAGCAACTACATGCCTCGTCTTTGAAGGAGGCGATATCGTTACAGTCCGAGAAGGCAATTTCTCAGAAGAGGGTGCTCACATTGAGATTGTTGGTTCTATAGATGTTGGTATTGCTGCTGCGCGATGGTCCCCCGATGAGGAACTCCTCATTGTCGTCACAAAGGAGAACAATGTCATATTCATGGGTTCAACCTTTGACCCAGTTGCTGAGATCCCCATGACAGTCGAGGACCTCAATGCATCGAAGCACGTATCCGTCGGATGGGGAAAGAAGGAGACCCAGTTTCAAGGTCGAGGTGCAAAGGCCATGCGTGACCCTACTATCCCCGAAAAGGTCGATCAAGGTTTACCCAGCCCTCACGAGGATGGCGCAACCACCATTAGCTGGAGAGGCGATGGCGCTTATGTGGCCATCAACTCAGTCCAAGAAGGCTCACGCCGTGTAATTCGAGTCTACTCACGAGAAGGAGAGCTGGACAGTGCAAGTGAGCCAGTCGATGGTCTCGAGAGTTCCCTGAGCTGGCGACCAGCCGGAAACCTCATGGCTGGTATTCAGCGAAAGTCAAACCAGATCGATGTGGTCTTTTTCGAGAGGAACGGTTTGCGGCACGGCGAGTTCACACTTCGCTCTCCTTCTGGGCCAGTTGAGGCTCATGAGAGAATACGTCTTGAGTGGAACTCAGACTCGACTGTCCTCGCGGTGATTTTCAAGGATATGGCTCAGCTATGGACTATGGGCAACTACCACTGGTACCTCAAACAAGAGATTCCTATCGAGGCTAGCTCGACATGTTTGTCATGGCATCCCGAGAAGGCTTTACGCTTTGCCACTACTTCAACAAATACTGTCGTTGTGGCAGAGCAAATCTTCCATACAGCAAAGGGATCGTGCCATCCGCCACACGACAATGGTGCTGTTGCGGTGATTGACGGCGAAACAGTAAAGTTGACCCCTTTCCGAACAGCCAATGTACCGCCGCCTATGTCAATGTTCGATATCACGGTTCCTGCGGCGGCAGTCGACGTTGCATTTGGCCGTGACAACACGTCCTTTGCGGTTCTTCACCGAAAGGGTATCGATATTTACGAGTGGCCCGTCAAGAACGGTAGATCCATCAAGCCGAAGCTCTCCAAGAAGGTATCATTTGATGAAATGGCGAGCCCTGGGTACAATGTTCTGTTGAGAATTGCCGGTGTAGCTGATGCTTTTCATTACTTCCGTTACGAAGAGGAGAAGGGCTTTGTTCAGCGATTCGTACAGGCTGAGGGCGAAGGCGAAACATCTCTCGCAGACGTCAATTCTCGGGAGGTTCTCGTCGCCACAACCAGTTATCAAGGCGATAATTCGTTTACTGGGTATGGCCAGGACAACTCGGGAAAGCTATTCCAGATCAGCGAGTCTGGAAATGGGATGCTGCCTGTGCAATTCCAAACACTGCTGCCTTGGTTTGAGATTAGCAAGGTTGATGATGAGATTGTTGCCTTTGGCCTCTCCAGGAACGGCCACATTTATGCCAATTCTCGTCTCCTGGCAAAGAATTGTACTTCATTCATCGTCACACCCAGCCATCTTATCTTCACTACCAATAACCACTTGGTCAAGTTTGTCCACTTGTCCGCCAACGTCGATGGTAAGTCACCCTTTTGTCTGTCGTGACCACCTACTAATGCCCCCTTAGATCTTGAAGTCCCTGCAGACGACCCTGAGACCGACGAACGCTGCCGCAGTGTGGAGCGTGGATCTCGACTTGTCACAGCTATTCCCGCCAACATGAGCATTGTTTTGCAGATGCCTCGTGGAAACCTGGAGACTGTCTTCCCTCGAGCCATGGTCGTGGCAGGTATCCGTAGCCTGATTGATGAGAAGAACTACGCTCGAGCATTCTCATACTGTCGTAGTCAGCGTGTAGATATGAACATTCTCTACGACCATCAGCCCGAGCAATTCTTGGCCAACGTTGGCCTCTTCCTCGACCAGATCCCTGACGTTGCTCATATCGACCTCTTCCTTTCTTCTCTCCGGTATGCTTTCTTGTCTCAAACTCTCAGAGCCATCACTAACCTAGACCAGTGCCGAGGATGTTACTCAAACCATGTATCAAGATACGAAGCGATCTACCAGCTTTGGAGCTGATACGGTACCCTCTGACTTGTCACCCGCACCAAGGGGTTCCGCTGCAAAGGTCAACACAGTCTGTGACGCTCTTCTCGATGCCCTCCAGAGCCGCAAGGCTACCAACCTTCAAAATACCATTACCGCCCACGTTTGCAAATCTCCACCTGCACTCGACGACGGCCTTCTTCTAGTCGCTGAGCTGATGCGTGAGGATGAAAAGATTGCTGAAAAGGCAGTCGAGCATATCTGCTTCTTGGTCGACGTCAATCGACTATATGAGAATGCTCTTGGGCTCTATAACCTTGATTTGGCCCTTCTCGTTGCTCAGCAATCCCAGCGCGATCCTCGCGAATACCTCCCCTTCATTCAGAACCTGCACTCTCTCCCCGAACTGAGACGTCACTTCGAGATTGATGATCATCTTGAGCGTCGTGTCAAAGCCCTCGGTCATCTTCAAACAATGGATGTATTTGATGAACTCCTTGCTTATACCACCAAACACTCCCTATACCACGACGCTCTTCGTCTATACCGCTACGACCCTCCTCGCCTTCGAGAACTCACGGCCGTTTACGCTGCCTATCTCGAGTCCACATCAGCCTATCGAGAAGCAGGCCTTGCGTACGAGTCACTCGAGAACTGGGCTAAGGCAACGAGTTGCTACCGAACCGCTGGCGCGACATGTTGGCAAGAGTGCCTTTACACTGCAGCTCAGCAGCAACCTCCCATGTCCACTGAGGCTATGTCCGACCTTGCCAACAATCTTGCAGATGCTCTCTGGGAAGCAAAGGACTACTCTGCTGCTGCTACCATCCACCTCGAATATCTTGACTCTATTGACATGGCTGTTCGTTGCCTGTGCAAGGGATATCACTTTGCAGATGCCATTCGTCTCGTTGTTCAACGCAAACGCCCTGACCTCCTTACAGCCAGTGTCGATACTGGTCTCGCTGATGCCCTAGGCACAACGACCGAATTCCTGGCTGACTGCAAGGCCCAGCTCAAGGCTCAGGTTCCTCGTGTTGCCGAGCTTCGCCGTAAGGCCATTGAAGACCCTCTGGCTTTCTACGAAGGAGATCGTGCTGGTGGTATGGACATCCCTGACGATGTCTCTGTCGCCGCCTCTTCCCGAGTCAGCACCAGTGCATCGCTCTTTACACGATATACAGGCAAGGCTGGGAGCGTTGGAACCGCTGGGACGGGAGTCAGTCGCGCCACTAGCAAGAACCGTAAGCGCGAGGAGAAGAAGCGTGCTCGTGGACGAAAGGGAACAGTCTACGAGGAAGAGTATCTTGTCAACAGTATTCGTCGTCTTATCGACCGTGTCAGTGCTGCTGCTCCAGATGCCGAGCGCCTCGTCTTCGCGCTTGTGCGGAGGAACATGCCCGAGCGTGCGCGTGCTGCCGAAGCTCTCATGGCTGAGGTATCTGAGGCTTGCACTGCTGCGGTAGCTGAGGTGTTCAAGGTGCCAGAGGCCGAACAGAAGAATGATGCTGAGCCAGCCTGGCAGGCTACAGGAGGCGAAGCTGTATTGCAGGACTTTGTGATGGGGCAGGGCAAGAAGTTGGAGCCCCCGATTCTTAAGGGGGTTAAGAAGCTTACGCTTTTAGGGTCATGATGAAGATTTATGTCAAAAGTTGTGTTTAAACGATCAAATACAATCAATGCGTAAAACATGTACCTGCTCTCATGGCAGTTCCATAAGTGCCCCTTGCCGTACCCAGTATTGATTTGAGAAATGGTATCGTAGTACTGAGCTCAGAATATTCGTGCGCCTAAATCCAGTTGACGGCATTAGTTCCAGGCCAATCCTGGTGAGCACGCCACTCGTCTAGAATCAAATCCAGCAAAAAGGCATCACTTTTACGGATTCCAGTCTGATGAAATGTGGTTGAAGAGTGAGAGAAACAAATCCCATTCGCCTCCGCTATGTCAAAATCCCACCTAAAAACTACCGAGCAAAAAGGCTAACTAAGTACGAGAATATCGAAAAGAGGGGTAAGGAAATGCTGGCTTAGAGAGCCTTTGCCTCCTATATCCGTCCGTCCGTCCTTCCTAAGTCCATAACCATATTCCGTACTAACATATCGCGTTCAAACAATCCCGCATAAGGCGTTTCTTCTTCCCAGGCATCATCTCCATAAACATAGTGGAACCGATCTAGGCACATCAAGATATGTATACTCGATCATATAACCAACGTGACTGACTAAGCGCCATTTGGCTGATCAGGTTGTTTATCATCCTCGTCCTTTGGTGGTGGTGGGGGAGGCTGGTTTGCCTCAGCTTCTGCTTCTGCCTGAGCCTGGGCTTGTCGGACCTCCTCTTCTTCGAGTTCCCTGAGGAATGCCGCGTCCTCGTCTTCCAGATCAGCTTCAGCGTCCGCACCCTCCTCGCCGATAGGGTTCTCGGGAATGATGCCGTTCTGACGCTGCCAAACCTCTCGTCGAATGCGGTCGTCCTTGGCTTTCCGTGCGCGCTCGACCTCCTCAAACCCACCTGACTTCTTCAGCTTGCCGTCCGCAACAAAATTGGTGATCTCTCGGTGGAGGGGGTTGACTTGGCGTGTTGCTAGCTCCTTTTGCCGTAGCTTCTCCGCACGCTCAATGGCTTCCAGGCGATCTTCGTGGTTAGGTTGCAAAGCTCTGACTTCACCAAGAACACCTTCCTTTGCGGCGCTTTGATCGGCACTGTTGCCGAGGTTTATAAGGCCCTTGGAGAACTGGCGGGCGCTTCCGGCACTTGCCCCGGTGCCGTTGTCCTTCATCTGCTCCTTGGTAGCCTGCTCCACGAGCGTGAACGTTTCTGAGGCCTTCTCCAGATCGTCTCGCAGATCGACCAAAAGATCCTCCATAAGGCGAAGCTCGTCCCGCCCTTGGCACACGTCCTCTAACTCCTTCTCCCAAATCTTGGTCCAAATAGGTTTCTCCTGGGTCATGTACTCTTCCATTCTCTTCAGTTCCTTAGTCAATGTTGCGATATCCTTTCCAACAGAATCCAATTGTCGCGGCAGTGGTCGGACACCGCGGTGCACCACATCCTTTCGCAGATCTTCGATAAGGTCCTGGAGGTCGTCCACCTTACCAACCAACCGATCAGAGTCGCTGTTGAGTTGCTTACGCCCGCTGGTAACATATGAGTAACCAGCGTCGCCTTCGATGTCGGGAATGGCAGCTTTGGCCGTAGCAACCTTGACGTTGGCTGCTTTTGCGCGAATAGTAGCCATTGAGTCTTGAATGTCTGCCTGGAAATTAGAGTACGTCTGTCGCATAATAGCCAGATCTCGTCGCAAGGTCTTGAGTTCTCCGAGATGACTACTATCCAACTTCCTTCCAGAGCTAAACTGTGTCTTTGTTCCGTCAGACGAGTGAGAAGTTGACGGAGGTGACAATGCCAGTCGAGCCATTTCGTTGGCAGCCTCTTGTTGTCGGTCTGAAACTCGTTGAAGTGCAGCTCCTTGATCCGTCACTGTCTGCTTGACATCCCGAACAATTTCGGTTAAGGATGCAATTCCATCGTCGATATGTTTCTTGACTTCGTCCAGAGCCTCGACATTGAGCACCAGAACAGTCCGGTCTTTGACATCTGCGAGATCTTCCAATTCGTGTCGTACACCAGAAACCGGGTCTTGGATGTAGATTTCAGGGAGATCTGCGCCATTATGTTGTGTATTCCAAGAAAACTTCTCGATAAATGCGAGTTGAAGTCGTCCAATGGTAAGCTCAGCGCGTCCCTCCGGCAGAACAAACTTCTTTACCTTGGACTTGTACTGGAGGAACAAGGTCAGATCCTTCGTGGGAGTTGGAGGGGGCGAATCTTGGAAGTATGAGGTCTCGGCGGGCTTCTGCTGTGGTGTGGGAGCAACTTCAGGTTCGGCCCTTGGCTTCTCGACTTTCGGCGTCTCTGGCGCATCATCGCTGAAGAACATAGGATCAGTGGGGGGCCCACTGAGTGTTGCGCTGGCAGCATATGCTTCATCGGGTGTGTGCACTGTGGGAGGATCTGGCTTTGCGGGTAATTCTGCTAATGAAGATTCCTCAGAAACACTGTCTGGTATCCTGACGGGAGAATCTTCGGCAGGAGCTGTAGTGCGCAGAGACTGGCTGGAAGTATTACGGTTGTGGCGTATAGACTGCCGACCTTGAACTGCTCGTAGAGATTCTCGAACTTCCTTTCTTCCTCGGTTTGGCACAGGTGAATTCTGCGGCGGAAGAATCGGTACACCATTAGCACCTCCCAGATGCTTGGATATTTGGTATTGAGAATATCTGCGTGAAGCTCGTCTTTCCAGATCACCACCTTTCTGCAGGGCGGCCAAGGCACTCGAAGTATTATCGGGCGGAGGTGGTGGAGGCGGAGGAAATGAATCGATATTTAACTCTCCTCCAGGTGGTCCAGGAGGTGCCGGAGGTCCAGTAGGAATACTACTTTCGCCCTCTGGATAAGGTGGAACAACGGGCATACTTTGCATCGTGTTGCTGGAGAGGGAAGACTGCTCTGATATGGCGGATGCTCGAGAGGATTCTCGCTGAGCATTAAAGCGACGTGGGGATTGGTTGGTACTGCCACCCGACTGACCCAAAGAATCAGTCGGTTGCGAGTCAGGCTGGAAACCATTCTCTAGACCCTCTTCTAACATGTTGGTGAGTCCGCTGTTGCCGCTTCCAACGGTACTGACGCTGGTTGCCCTGTCGGGAGGTGCATGGCCGTCGCGGTCCCGAGCTTGCTTCTGGCGGAGCTTCTGTTGTTTGCGCTTGAGGCCGTGTAACAGATTAATAATGATGTCCCGAATCCTAGGCAAATATTTCTCTAAACTCTCGGCACTCGCCTCTTGGCTCAACGTCGCTTCGAGAATATGTCGCAGTAGATCGGGCACGTTTCCTAAATCAGATGTGTCAACGTGGATGGCCGTGAATGCGCGACACGCCATATTGAATTCATAACCCAAGCGCACGTAAACGTCAGACACTTGGCTATCGGTAGCTTGTCCGCGCGACCATTGGGTCAAGGTCTCAAGAAGCTGTTTTGTTGCGACGAGGAGGTGTGTGACGCTCTTTTCGATCTGCGATAGAGGCATATTGGAACCGCTGCCGGAACCCTGAGAGATCATGGAGCGTCAGCATCTTGCTTTGCAATTGGGTATGGAACGTGGGGCAGCAGGCAGGGCTCGGCAGGGTCACACTCTCGCCCACGCTGAGCATTACGGTGTACTCACTTCACGGTTCATCCTACGAGACCCCGTCGATTGTACAGACCTCGCTGAGGCGCTTGAGGCTCGAGCCTGGAGCGCCGGTGAGATGGATCGGACAGGAACATTTGGTGGTGGCCCTGGCTCAGCGCCAGGCGAGCGACGATGGGCGAAGGCGCGTTGGGAACCGGATGACGGAGCTTGCATGACGGACGATAATGCTCAGATATATGTGTCCAAGTCGCGACGATGTACTCGCTTTGTCGACGACGGTCCGGGGAGTGAATGAGAAGTGGGAGTCTCGGTCGACGAGCAGGTGGCTTGGTTGGGAGATTAAGCTCGGTGGAAGCCCAGTGCTTAATCTACGGATTTTGGGAGCCTTCGAGGGGCAAGAGGCATCATCAAAACGAGCGGCAGGCAAAGCGGATCGCAAATTCGTTTGTCGTAGTAAGAAGAAGGGCGTCGCAAAAAAAGATCGAGGCAGGTGATGTACCTAGAGAGAGGGTACGGCTGGCGTGTGAGGAAAGAGGATTGGTTTGAATAGTGGGAGAAGAGTCGAGCACTGTAGACTGGATTGAATGAATGATGATGGTGGACGGTAGGTGAGGTAAGGCAGTTAGTTAGTGGATGAAGGTAGGTTCCGTACGGGCTCTAGCGGGTACTAGATACAGCACGACATCAGTGATTCGACAGCTGAAAATACCGTAGTAGGCTAGGTACCAAGACTCTAGACCAGTGCCCAACCTTACCTGACCTTGATCCAGATGGATATGACCCCTGTATAAGCACGTGCCACTTCCCATGGCGGTTATTCTGCAACCTAGGTACTTAGGAACGGAGAGCATGGGTGAGTTCCAATTCTGGGGGACGGGGGAGCCTACCTATGAACCAACAGTTTTTGTGATCATGGGACTTATTTAGCGATAAGGCTTGGACACAGCCGTTTTACTGGTAACATTCTTCAGAAACCGTTATCATGCTGCTAACCAATCCAGTCACTTACCATTCACTGCATTCTAGTCACTTAGAGGGTACCCGCATAAATGTTCATGAACTCGGCACAAATTGTGTCGATGCATAATGCAAACAATATACTCAAGTTACACCATCTTATAATCAATGATATCATGACGAGAATCACCGCAAACCACGCCAAGTCGTTTCATAGTTGGTTCAATATATCCCGCGGGACGGGCTGTCGGCTAGGAAACGGCTTTGCCGCTACCACGCCTTGGCCAGCCACTTCATGGATCTGGGGTTAATAAACTTGGCTATTGTTTCGAAAAGCTGTTTCGTTGGGATAAGGAGTTTCTTGCTGAATATTTCATTGCGGTCAATAATACGTTCAACGAACGATATGGTATCCTAAGTTCCTATCCTTAACGAATGGTGCTGTCCAAGCAACAAGTTTCCATGTAATATCACCTGTACGCCGTATTTCATTATCCATTCGTGTATTCTCGCTGGTTCCTTATTTCATTACTATTCGTCTCTCTCTCTCTCTCTCTCTCTCTCTCTCTCTCTATTCCTCTCCGAGCAGGGCAAACTGATCGCCAGACACGGTCCCAATGTCAAGCTGAGAATAACCTTTGCCCTTTCTTCCACTGATGAGATGTGGTGGGATCGATCCCCTTCCGCGGTCAACTATCACGTCCTTGCCCTTGAATTCTTGTGTACCCGAAATAGAGTTTGCAAAGAACAGGCCCTCCCAAGAATTAGGATAGTAGAGCTCAATTTTGCCGCTGACTGACTTGTGTGTGGAGTGAAGAACCGAAAGCACGGGTCTGGCCATGCTAATTTCAGCAAGCTCAGATCCTTCCGGGAGAACAATGTATGGATCGCTACCATCCGTCGGATCAAAAGGCTTGACAGGAGGAATCGTTTCGCCGATGGTAGCAAGGCTCGTCCATAGGGGCTCTAGAATCGTCACATGCGTATCGCCGCTCTTTGTGTCCGTGATGATGGTTGGCTTCGCCTTTTCGTTTACAGTCAACAAACTCGAGTCCAGCACTGGCCAGATTTGCAGCTTCATATCACCAGACTGCGATTTGAAAGACGCCGACGAGCTCGCGGCGACATCGGCCGTGATATCTCCCGATGCCGTGATGATATCAATTGTGTAGTCACGTGGTGGGAATTCGCGATCTGGGCGAGCAGCCTTCTGAGCACTGGTGAGAGGCTCATCAATCTTGATCGTGCCTGAAGCAGAGCGCACATGAAGCTCCGCAGGTCGAACATTCTGAGGGTTCACTGGCTTCGGTCCAATGTTGGTGATGATATCGCCTGATGCCGTTGAGATGTCGAGGAGGTCGTAGAGGGGATACCATCCCTTGACATCGCCGCTGGCCGTATGAATGCGGATCTCGCGGGATGAGAGTGTGTAAGGAACAACTTCTTTGTCCTTGATCATTTTGATACCAGGCGAAGTGATATCACCGCTGGCGCTTCGAATATTGACCCCATTCTGGACTCCCAGGACGACCCCCTCTTTGAGGTTGATGTCGAGCTGCTGAGTCTCAATGTTAAGATGGTTAAGGATAGTCTCACGATGAGCCGAGACCGTGATACGTATTTGGATGCAAGGAGCCTTGTCAGACGAGCTCCAGGCGACCCTCCGTGGTACCTTGATCTCAAAAACCTGAGTTGTTTTGTCGAAGTCGGCCTTGGCCCTGAGATGGTCGTGGTTGGAGATAACCTGCAGCTCGATGCTAGCAGGCGAGGAATCTTCTACAGGCCGGAGAATAACTTCACCAGATACATGGGTGCTCCATCCTTCAAGGTCATCGGACTTGACCATTCGTTGTATAATGCTAAGGTTGCGGTCAGATTGTATCTCGAATTCCTCAGCGAAGTGGGCCGAGTGTTGAGGCTTATCAAGGCAAGTTCGCGAAGGATTCCACCTGAAGTAGTCGCCGTCTTTGGCAGGTGGTGCAACGGGATCGTTATCCTCGACTGGGGTTGAGTGTGACTAGCAGTTATATTAGTCCTGTGTATCATCTTATATCAACATGAGACTTACGCCATGATTAGACTGCATAGTAAAGCTACTGAAGATCATAAAAACGACAGAGAAAATGAGAAGCGAAGCAAGAGTTGTCTTGACTTTCTTCCTGACGTTGAAGTTTGAGACGGAGTTTTTGAATTGCTGCCAACGTGATGGTTGTCGAGCTGAGTTGTAGGGGCTGCTCATAGACTCTGGAGCATGGTTGATCAGAGGTCTATTCTCCTCAGGCCGACCCATTGTAGCTGTAGAAGCAAATGTTTGATAGTTGTTCACTGTAGTTGGAGGCGAAGTTGTTGTAGGTGAGGGCGAGTAAGCAGGTGGTGCGTCAAGAGGATGAGCAAACAGGGGAGAAGCTCTTGGAGGAGAACGTGGCGTCGATGCAATGGGATTCTCTGAGCCACTCGAGTTCTCGTGTAACGAGGCAGTACTTTCAGGGTTGTGTCCTGCAGAGCCTCCAGCATTTAAGAGCCTCCTCTCCCTCTCCGCTTCTTGAATCTTTGCATCGCGGCTCAACTGAGTTGGGTCCTCAACAAGCACGTTTGGGACATGAGGTACGTTTGGTCCAGAGCGAGATGACGACGACCCGGACGACGCGTGGAAGTAACCGTCTGTGGGCGAGAGGGCATCAGGTTCATCGTCAGAGTCAGCGGAATAGAGATTGTCAGAGTAAGGAGCAGGCATTTTGTCCTTGTCTCGTTGTGGGCGGGGGGCGTGTAAGACGGTGCAATTGTACCAGACGCACGTCAAGTACCCCTTTTTTTATTGAAATAAGCAAGAGATTAAGGTGATGCGTACGTGGCACTCTTCACAAAGGGAATCTGAGCGTGCTCACGCCGTGTATCACCAGATTATTGAGGTCAAGAATGTCAAACGAGGTGAGAGAAGGATGAAGTTGAGCTGCGGCGTGGATGAGAAAAAAAGAGGGGAACAGGTCTTGCTTACAGCACGTCTCTCTTTTTGTTTCCTACAATCAGCCTATGGCCGTGGCCATGGTTCTAGACTGGATATTCCTGCTCGGTTACGTTGCTTGGTTGCGATGCTTCTGATCGTGTATGTGTATGCAACGGCATTGGCCGATCACGCTATTGCTCTTTTGGGGGCGAGCGTTGAACGTGCATATGCAGCGGCGTAATACTGCAAAAAGTCCGAGCAAGCTATCCGTTTATCGTATTTTCCAACTCATAAGCTATGGGTGATGATATGCCATGTCTAAATGCTTCCTTACTTGGTTACACGGTATGTTCAATGCTATGAATTATACCATCTCTGCCTCTCGTGTTTCTTTTCTTTGAATTTATTTCTTCCTCTTTTGATTCACCTTCTCTTGAAAAAGTCTTCCGTTCTCTCGTCTTATCTTCCGTCTACCACCAGAGCAAGGATCCTTTATCACTTTACAAAAGTTCCCTCAACCTTCACAACCCCGCAGTCCTCTTTCGACCCTTGCCAACTGCCATTCCTGTGTAAGCTCAAGTCATAGTTTGCAATATTGCGTAAGCCTTGCAGCAAAGGCCGCGAGTTCTTGACATGCGGCTGACGACAGCCTGTGACTTATAGAAGATAAAATAACGAGTCGAAATCTCGAAATGACGTTTGCTGATCGATAATAAGCAGCAAGCATACGTGATAGGGCTGATTGATAACGAGTACTTCTTGGCCAAGCTACCCAAGCCGAGCTCGGATCTGCAGTGCGGTAATAAGCTTCTTTTGTAAGCTGTCAAAGCCATGATGAGCCTGATGAGTAGCCCCCGGACCTCCTTTCATGGTTAAGCCCAGGACATATTCACTCCGGCAGTGAGCTTCACTCTACAGGCTTCCTCCATGCCTTCATAATTATGACCTTCTTATGGCTGTTATTGCAGTCCAACGAATCCTCAAGTTGACGGCCCCTCCTGTCTGAACCATTCGGCCGAACCGGCCCCACATCTCCGGCTCCGGCTCCATGTCCGATATGGGCATGCTCAATCTCGGGTGTTTTCCATGGCCTCTCACAGCTGACCCGCCGCCTTTCGCAATTCAGCCATTTCATAGATGGCGAGTCAGAGTAACTTTCATTATCGTTTCAAACCTAGTCAAGGAAACTGATGGATTCATCACGAGACCTCATCTTCTTGTAACCACTTCTATCTTGAAATGTCCACCCAGTTCTAACCACTGACTCCCAGCACCTCCAAAAATGAGAAATATGCAGTGCCAGCCGTATCATCACCTCGTCTTCTGACAATGGCTGCTGGCTACTTTCTTCTGATATATCAATCCCTTCAACGCCAGAATATTCCCCCGTTGTAACGCAATGCCATCCAATCGCTAGATCCTCGCTTTCCAGAATGTTGATGTGAAATTTGCGTGCGTGCGTGTGTATAGTAAATGTTAATTGTGAAATAGGGGAGGATCCTCTTGGTTTCTTGTGTTTGGCCCCTTTATCTCATAGCTAGTTGGGTCTAGCTCAATCCAAGAATTCTCTTTGAATTCTCGTACACCACCCACGTGATACTCAAGGCGGGAGCAACCTTCAGAAGGTTTGGTGTGAGGCCCTTATATAAGCCCCGATATCCCTCTCGTTGAATCGTTTTCTTCGTTACGTCCCAAATACCAGTGTATGTTGCGGGATGCATGGCTGTGCCCTGGGTTTGAAGTCGTGTTCGCACCACGTTCAGGGGATAGACAACGCTGGCTCCAAAGGCTCCAGACGTGGCGCCGATGATCCCTGTGGCAATATTTCCGGGTTTTACATCGTCCTCATGGACGTTGTTCTTCCGGGCATAGTACGACTTGTAAGACTTTTTTAGTAGTTCAAAAGTGCCCATGTCAATAGCACTGTAGGGGAACATTCCCACAAGTCCCATGGTCAATCCTCGATAGCAGGCACGCACACCACCATCTGCATACATTTTCAAGGCGGTCTGGCGAACCAAAGCCGCGCCTTGAAGACCGTCCTTGACAGTCTCACATTGTAGGCGGAACTTGAGGGTATCAAGGGGGTAAACCGAAGCCCTGCCAATTATCAGTTTCTGAGACCTGTCAAGATTTCTGTCAGACTTACTGTGCTATCATGCCAGCAAAGCCACCTGAGGCGAATTTTGACCACGAACTGAGATGCTTGGGATCACCATGGCCCTCGAAGTTGGCAAGTGCGCGTTTTGCGGCTTCATATGAGCCAAATTTAATGGCCGTCTCAGGCATGATTTTGATAACATTGAGGCCGTTTCCTAGTCTTGTTAGCATGTTCCGTCACATCCAGGGTCAATGTGATGCAGACTTACCAGCAAAAAGACTTCGAACACCCCCTGACCGAACAAGATCTCGAAAAGCATCGCCGAACGGTTTTGCTGCGTTCTTCAGAGCAGCGAGAGGACGGCCTTGTCGAAGTGCTGCACCCGCGGTCTCGGTACGACTGGACGTATTCACAAGCAGATAGACCTTCAGCCGATCGAGAGGCGCAGTAGCCGTACGCGACACTCCACCGGCGATGGCACCTGCTAGAAAGTAGCCTGGATCGGGTACAAATTGTGTTAGTCTAAACTTCTTGTGCACTGCTGTTGAAGCTCCAGTGGTGTGTTCATGTCCAGGTCCTTGGGTGCCATCGTCGACGTGTTGTGTAAGCGTTTCGGCGATTTCCTGCGATATCTCGGTAGCTGCATCATCGTAGTCGGGATATGAGACTGCGGCCACGGTAGCCATGTTCTCGGTCTGGTTCGGGGACTCATCCGGATTTGAGGTGTTGGGTTGACTGACGGAAGTCGATATCCGGCCGGGTGGATGTACAGGTCTTGGGAAATCGTAGGGGAAAGCGACTCGTAGAAGAGAGCCGAAAAGGGTGATGAAAAGAGAGCGGAAGCCGTCCGTACCTAGACCCTCTAATGTTTCCTCGCTCACAAGTGTGTCTCCTTCTGGAGTCACACTGACCACCGAGTAGTAAAAGTCAAGTACGGCATGAAGTTGGGAGTCGTGGTCGTGGGGCGGCATAAATAGAAGGAAGTTTCTGAGAGTTCATGATCAGCTGCAAAGTCCATGATCGACAAGGAGACGTCTCAAGCAACATCTCGACTTCGAGAAACCGCTCGCAGATGTATCGCCGATGGTAGCGGTTGGGCTTGGCACATGACGTTATGAGGATTATCCCCGCCAGAATGACTGAGGGTCAGTCATGAGCTCTGAGCATCTGATGGGATGCGACTGACAGCCAGTGGAGTTGTCAAGAGAAAAATGCAACAAAAAGAGCACCCAGATAGAATTGAAAATAAAGTACTGACCGCCATTCGTCAAATGTGACATAACCGTCATTGTTGAGGTCCATATCATCGAAGAACTCGGTAAGGCGGCGGTTCGATAGTGTGAGTCCGGCATTCTTGAAAGCTGTTTGAAGCTCAAGTTTGTCCAATTTTCCATTCCCATCTTTGTCAATTGACCGAAATAGGGCAAAAAGCTGGCGCTCTGCATTTTCAACAAATTTTCGGAACTCTAAAGGGTGCGAACAGCCAAAAGTAAGCTTTCAACATCGTGGCCGTAGGTACCGAGGCAATATCTGGAAGAGTTGGAGCTCCAAAGTCAAAGGCAGATTTGCGTACCGTTGTATTGTATCTTGCCATCGCCGTTCTGATCCACCTCTTCCATTATACGTTTCAGCATGTCGTCGGCATTCTTCATTGCTGTAGTTGCTCATTAGTATCTCTACCAAGCTTGAGCCAGCGCGGGCTCTCGCTTACGATGGTCAATCCTTCGAAGCCCCTTCCGCAGACCCTTTAGGTCCAGTTCACCAGTGTGGTCAGGCTCGAGGCTCGCCCAGAGCTTCTCAACACGAGCATCGCGAGAGTTCTGGGGCTCCCGGAGCCCCTCTTCGATTTCCTCCACAATGTTTGCCACGCTCATGACGACAGTTGTAACTGCAATGGTGGCATATCTCGTTCCGGCAAGATTTCAGGTGCGTCGGGCGCAACAGGCGCAAAAAGCCCTGCGCTGCAGGAGAGCGTCGCTGTGGAGATAAAATCGAGGTACGACGACTTCGAGGGAGGTATTGTCGGGTTACCGGAAGTTCATGGCTAAACTGTCGCAGGAAGGATTCGGGTCGGAAAGGAAAAGATGGTGTTGAAGTGCCAATACCAATTGACGAGCTGTGACGTTGGTAGCTGAATGAAACCCCCCAAACCGGGTTAACGTTTTGCTGCTCTGGGCTGGGCTTGCTCAAAAATCCAGTGCCTAGGTAGGTGTACCAGATACAAAATGCTACAGTGGAGCTTAGCCCCGTCCGTCATGGCCCGGGGTGGCTATCAACAGCCGTCCTGCCCCTTGTTGGGCACTGCTTCGAGGCCTGGCGATCAATCAGAAGCACTGTATTATGCTTAGTGCCCCGGAAGGACCCGCTGAGTTATTCTTTTACGGTCTTTAGCTGCCATCATCCTCGCTCTGTCTCGGCATAAGCTCCTGGCTCCTCATCTCGAAGGAACTCTTTTCATGTTGCAAATATTCACATGATCTAAGGACTAGGTAGTTAGCCAAGTGAAAGACGTGTTCATTCAGTGGATTAATGGTTCAGTCTAGTATCTGAGTGCTCTACAAAAATCCTTATACAAAGTTCACAGGTTTCTTATCTTATCATGGGGTGACTCTCAAAGACAGTTCCAGGCATGCATGCGGTCCAACAAATGACTAAAATACATGGACAACTGCATATCTGAAATGCTACGTAGAATATCATAGAATACCTAATGCTTCACAGTTCTTCTCCCCTTATTTGATTTCTTGCACGGATTTTCGATGTCGTCAAACTATCAGGTTCATGCCTACGATAGAAGATAAAGTTAAAGTTCTAGTACTATACAGACAGCCAGCCAACCTGGAAGCTTCATACAATACCAAAACGTAGGTATGAATGTCTAATAACAATAAACAGTAGCGCCTGAAACTCCCAGTCAATGCTCCTCAATGCTTAAACCAAATATACCATGCTTCATGTCTCGTTTCTCATAACTTGATTACTTATCTAAGCCTCTTGCCTTAACAAACCTGTTGATCTGTTCGCGAGTGAGCTTGTCGTTGTAATGTTCATAGCACTCATAAAATGATATTATCTCCTGAGTAGCATCCACCATAGATGCAATCTCCACGTTGCTGTCGACCAGCCATTTCGCAAACTTTTGCACCCGCGACACCCGATCTTGTTGCCGCTTCTCCTTAGGTTCTGCAGCAGCGGGTTCGGGCATTCCGCCCTGTGCTTGTTGGCCCTGTGCTCGCATCAGCGCCTGTTGAGCGGCTGCCAGTCCTGCTGCGGCGGCCGCTCCTGAAGTGTTCTGGCCAGGGCCAGAGTTGTTAGGCCTCAACACCAAGGCCAGTAGGATGGCAACCATGGCGATAATATGTGGAGGGTATAGGAGCGGAAGGTCCGTCATGAAGTGATCGTTGATGACCGAGCGAGCCAGTTGCACTTCGTCGTCCACCAAAGATAGTTCATTTCGCAAGGCTGTGATCGTTCGATACGGTTGGAATACAATCAACTGTGATCGCATCTCGCTTATCATGAAGAACTCACACTCGCCCAGCTTGGACGTGTCGATGGCCACGAGATCTCCCCACATCTGTCGCGCCTCTGTCACGATGAGTCGAATGTGTTGAGGAGACTCTTCTATTTTGCAGGCTAAGTATATCGCCGTCGCTATGACGAGGTATGGGTTCGTTCGACGAATCTCGACTTTGGAGTAGAATCGCTTCATGTAGACCTGCGCCGTGGCCATGGATTGTTGTCGGATCGTTAATCGCTTCGCCAGCCGTATCAGTTCTGCGCGTCCCTTGAGTCAGCCATTCGGTCAGTTCCCTCGTGGTATAGAGGTGTCCACGTACGTTGATTAAAATATATGTACAAATGGCGTTGCTGCGGAAGCGGAAACATTCGCACCAATTCGGCATTGTCCTCTTCAAGCTTCTGTCGCATTGTCGCGAGCTGCTCCTTGGTGAAGCTCCAGAAGCGACATTGTGTCGAGTGCCAATAATTGGCTGACATATCTTTTGATAGACCGTTGGGTACCAATTCCGCAGGAAGAGTAGACTTTCAGGGGGCAGATTTGACAGCCGAAGCTGTTGAGGTTTCGTTGAAATAGTCTACTTGGAGAGGGGGCTCGCAAGGCTGGCAAGGGCGCCACACGGAAGGGTCCCGTCTTTGTGGCTGATTGGCGATATTAATAAACGACCTACCTTACCCAATAGAATTTGCTCTTGAAGTGCCTGTTCTTCGACTGATAATTTATTGACTTGGATGGAAATTGGTCTCGAGTATGAGATCTAGGTGAATTTGGCATTTCCCGGATGGTGTCTGCACGTGTCCTATTTACACTGTTACTTTCACTATCCTCAGAGTCCAAACAAGTCAAGTCATACTAGCAGTCCATTGTAGCCGGGGTAACTTGGATAACTTCACTCATCATGCTCTCGGACTTGTTAAGAAGTCTAATATTTCTCTCTGTGAATTGAGATTATGCTCTTGTGTATCAAGAAGCTATTAAAAGTACTATCCGACTTCCAACTCGCCTTTGGGTATCAAAAGTTGTCTCTGTCACAGCATCACTATGCGACGTGATAATGACTCGAAAATATCCTTCATCTTTTTCTCATGGAACTCCTGAGCGCCTTCCAGATCAAGCATACGAATGCCCTTGTCAGACTTTTTGAAAAGAAGTGTGCCGCCCTCCTGTTCGTTGACCTCGATATACCCTAGCTTGGAGCCCGTCTTGTCTGGAACAAGTGCACACAAAAACGAGGTCAAGTCTGGCATGGAGTATGTTTTGTCAGGGTAGTTTTGCTCAAGTGAAACTTGATTTGTGACGATCTTGATGGGATCCTCGTGGCAGTTGAAGCCCAGAATTCGCTTCTCGATACAGTGGCCTCCATATTTCTTTAGAGCGAGGGCTGAGTATTTTATGCTCTGCGCCGTATGTGAAGGCACGACGGTGAACTCCGCAAATTCTGCAGATCGACTGAGAACGATCTTAGCTGCTTGTTGGTTGAGGGCGATGTTGAACTGGTTGGAGAAGAGATTGGCTGACATGTCGCAAGAACCCTATCACCATAAGTATCTTGTCAATGAGTAACATGGGACATGGATCAGACTTACCACTTGCAAGTGGCACTTGATCTTGCTGGCTACACCTCTATCGAGGAACTGTTGTAGGATTCTCAACGAAGAACCACCAAAGAAATGGACGCTTCCTGCGTTCTTGATCCGATTCAAAACGATGTCCAAGTCGAGTCCTCCTACAGAAATGCGTGAGAGCGTAACACGACGTTCGAGATTCCTGATACACTCGTGATACCAACCTCTCAGGTCATCGGTTCGACGGTCAGGATGCAACACTTTCTTCAGGATGTCGTAGTAATCCTTCAGCTCAGTTTCAGTCCGGTTGACAAGTTCTTCATGGTGATGCATGTGCAGATTCACTGGGTTCTCGATATGTTTCAGAGTCTCGTAGTCCACAAGAACTTCGACGGGGTTAGCATTAGACCACTCGGAAAGACAAGTTGCCAGGTCCAGTGCACTAAGTTGTCCATGCAAGGTGGCGTCGTCGATTGAGCCATACTCGGGCTTCACTGCCATCTCGAGCTATCATCGTGGTCAGATTTGTCTAGGGCATTAGATTCTGAGGAGGAAGCTTACAATCTTGCGATCATCTTTGGTCAGATCTTTGATATCATCAATATCCTGCCGTTTGATATCTCCGTTCAAAAGGGTCTTGAAAGGGTTCTCGACGGACGGAAAATGCAGTTTTATCAATTCCTTGCATCTGGTGATCTGATCCATGGTCATGGATAGTCCAAAACACACTTGACGGGGCTCTAGAATCCAAAGCACGTGGACGGTCGGCATCCAGTGTGTGGCCCTGTACAAGGCCATAGCCGCGGCCAGGTTATCTGAGTCGATGGAGTCATTATAATAAATGACGAGATCTTCCCCCAACATGATGAACAGATTTGCTGATGGGTGAACTTCTGCTTCGATGCGCGATAGTGGTGAAAGTTGATGGGAAGGTTGAGAGATTTAAGAGCAATGAAAGTAGGTAGGTTGTAATGTCTGATTGATTGATTGGGAGGAAGCTTTGAAAGCTGGTGGGCTGTGCATTGGATCTCTTGGGCTCCCGCAGTAAAGTACCTAAGGTAAGGTAATCCGGGCCAACGTGCCGCTTAAAAAGCCCCGCGAAGCGCCTAGCACAATGGGTATTGCAACACCAGTCAGTCAGTCAGTGAATCAGCCTCCATGCCCAGTTACACGAAATCACAAATGTTACAGCCTTGTGACTAGCAGTGGAACAGCGAAATAGTTAGGCCTGTGAATAAGGTAGGTAGGTAGTGACTGTTTTGGACATGTTTCATTGCCTCCATGACCAAGCCACAGTTTTTCCACTCTTTGTTCGTATCAACAACGACTAACACGGAATTAGAACTCACCGAGCCGTGATTCCCGACACTTTGGGTAGTATAACTTGGCAAATATGCGCTTGAATCATAGCGTCAACCGATCTGAAGTATCATTCTTGTAGCTCAATAAGGGTGTTTGCGTTCCCCATGAGCATGGGGACATATCACTCCACCCAGCGTTGTCCACATTCTGGCATCATGTGGCAAGGCCAAAAGACCAACGAGATGTGACGTTTGTTTCTGTATGTTCTGAGGCCTTTCTTGCTCTATCTACACGAGAAGCTGTGTAACTGCACCAAAGAAAGCAAAACGGATGCTGTTGTGAGTAAAGCGTCTCATGACTGGGTCCAAGTCTAGGTGGAATCATTCTATCCTTCAATCAAATATTGATACAGCACCTGCCATGTCTAAACATTCTCCGTGCCTTGTTTCACGATAAGAATCTTCTTGTCTCATTGACTCAACTTGCTATCACACTAGTATATGGGTGTCCCTTTTACGCCTGGTAAGTTGGCCGGATCTAAGAGACTGGTGCAACCACGCAGTCATGTTTGAAATTCTTCGTACAGCAACAAATCTCATCCATTAGCTACTTAACTTGATGCCAGCAAGGTATAGCACTAGTGTCTTCGCAAGGCTGTGCATGGTTGACGGTGTGTTCAGGCTAATATGCCAAGTGAGTGAAGGTTGTGATTGTTCAACAACCATACACTTGATTTGTGAACAAACATCCAGGAAATTCGACCATCCTTAAATTCAGGAGGCCTCTATCAAAGTCCATTATTCCAGTTAAGAGTTCAGGCTTATCAAGTTAAAGGGAGCCCAGGCGAGCCAAAGTGTGAAAAGGGAGGGTGAAGGGCAGGGCTGAAATTAAGGCCCGCGATCGTCTTCCCTTAAGAAATTTATCCCAGATTCTCAAATCAGCCTCTTATAAACTTACACAATGGATCCAGGCATTCGAACTAGTTATGGCAGGCTCAACCCTAGAATCCGATCTGACTCTTGCGAAAGCTTTCGATCTTATCCTGGCTGGGCTGATCCAGCACTGCCACTCAAAAGAGGAGAACATAGTACAGTCAGCAAGTGTGCCTATTCAAGTGTCCAGAACTTAAAAAGCGTACAATACATGTGAACCATTACCCAAACATAGCCTTCTTATCGTTTTCATTTTCGCTATCCTTAGCGGTTTGTACATGTTACTCTACCAAAGAAGCCACGCAACTCCCCCAAACACTTTCCAACAACTCATTTTACTTCATTGGGCTAATGAAGAAGTGATCATTCGTCATAGCCGTGACCTGGAATTTCATGCCAACCTCGATGTGTCCCTCATCGCTTGGTGCACAAAGCATGCCAAAGCTCGGCTTGAACTTGAGTCCAGGGTCGATTCGTCGATACTTCATCAGCTGGTTCCAAGGCTGACGCGGGTGTTTATCAGCAGTAATCGGGTGAACATTGGGTACCTGACATCGTAGGCATCGGCACACAACATCAAGGTCAAGACGGTGCTCGCCCTCACCAATTTGGAGAGTTTTCCATCCATCCTCAACCCAGGGAACGCTTCCTCGGATAATGACATTGGGGCGGAACCGATCAATCTCAATCTTATCCTCGCCGGCTTGAGTGAGACGTTCGTTTAGTTCATTCATGCTCGCCATAGAGGCGACCTGTCAAGTTTGGCATCAGACAACGCCTGAGTTATATGTCAGGTTCCAGTTTACGTAACTTACCAGCACAGGCATCATATCGGCAAATTTGGTAGCCTCCGTACGACCAAGACGGTGGGGAGCGCCGCTTCCACGTAAAACCCGCGGTGTAGGGCCCTTGTACATCAGGCGAACGTCCATATTTAGGAAATCCGAGATGGGCTTGGTCAGACTCTCGGCGTATTCCCATGCATCGGTTTGCTCGCCCCAGATAGTCGCTTTCTTGAGCTCAGTGTTGCTCTCAAGCCATTGAGTCGTAGGGTGGGCGGGAATCTCAATCTTGTGTTGATTAAGAGAAATTATGAGCGTGTCGGTATCGGCGTCCCAAGCTGTTATGATAAGAGTCATGTTTGAATTTGCCCTGATCGTGATGAATTCATGCTTATCGGCCGTGACAAACATCCAATTACGGTCCAAGTCTAGGCCGGTCCGTAAAAGCTGTGCTGAGTCGACATCAAAACCGCGGCATGATTTGACCGGGTACACTCGAAGGCGAACAATTTCATCATCAGCTGGCAAAGGCAAAGATTGGGATGCAGATCCGCCAACAGGTGTGCGGGTGAGAATGAAGAGCAAAAGAATAGGCAATATGGCCGAAGTGACAATGAGCAGAATGTATCCCAGTGAGGGGCTCTGTCCAAAAACTAACACATCCATTTTACGGTGATGTGAATCAGATTGTGTAAGTCGCTAGGTTGATGCATTGGGCAAGAGAAAAGTCCGACTTGTGGTGGAGGCGGGAAGTCCGGACAATTTAAACCCGCCCTACTCCCATGTCTTGAAGTTAGGCCCGAGCCTCGGAGCGAGACTCATATGGATTAGGTCCCATGCAGTATCTGTCATCTGATCTATGGTGGTAGTTATTCTGACTGTTTAAGTTATTATTGAGATAAAGTCTGTATCGGCGTATAATCCAACATCATGCAGCGGCAATCGATGAGTTTCTCTCTCGTTACGATCAAAGACCTGCCAGCAGAATCACAATCAATGCATGTCTTCATTGCCATATAGAACATATCCATCAAAGAGCACACCAGAATTGTTCTTCCACGATATATACATTCTTAAACTGATAACAGCTGGTCTAATCCGCCATCCCCTATAGAACTCCAAAGTCATTCATGATGTCTACATATAGGCATAATGATGATCTTGAGCCGCGATCGGAAGGACAACTATAAGTCCTGCTTCTTTGAAATTTTCATCCCAACGATCCGAGACAGTTCAATGTGAACTTGCGGAAATAAAGTGCGTGGGGCCATGGAAATGATTCCAAACTGTACAATGTACATAATGACGGATCGTATTATCAGATCTGACTCATAGCAAGAACCACTAATGAGGAACTTTTGAAACGAATCAAGCATGACACACAATTAAATATATTCCACCTCTAGAAGACTACGCATCTGTTTAATCTTTGATTCCATTGCTTTTTACAAATCCTTATACTCTACTCACCTAGGGCTGACTACCTTATGTAGTGCTTAATTATATATATAAGAGATTGTCTCTTTACCTTAGCACAATCATAAAACATATGTTATCTCTATATTCTTTCTGCTTTCTATAGGAAATATTCACTCAACATCACTCCAGAGTATGGGAACCAGGGCTTATTAAGAGCTACTATGGCAACATATTCTATTCTCTGTTTCTAGTGAGAGTTGAAACCATGGCAATGCTAGATTTGCAATACATTACCATGTTGCCTTCATATGAAAGGCGTCAAAAACCAGAACCATAATTCAAGAACAGGTGTAATGAAAGAGGCCTCGCTAGCAGACTCAAATTCAAGTCTTTGTCGAGTATTAAGTGCTCTCGCTTACTGTCAATACTCAATACTTAACTACACAACCCTCTCATTGTTCTGATGCCAAATAGAGTCCAAGGGAAATTGATGCTCACTTGGGACTCAGGGTATGAGTTCGTATCATAAGGACTACTTCCTATGCCTACAGTTGTTCATATCCTGGGTTGTCTTCGATAGAAACGTTTATATCCACGTGTCTTGTTGTAGACTATTGATAATAGGAGCTGATTTCTTTAGATAGGTGGGCATTCCAAGTCTTATTATAGGAGCTAACCGTAGATGCCTGGGGTCTATAGAACTAATACTTGCAACTAACACTACAGGTATATAGGCAGTCTCTGAATGACTAAACCATAAAGGAATTGCAGTACAAATCATGAACTTTTTGTATTCGCAGCCTAAAGCTTGACCGTGTAGGCGGCAGTCATCAATACAGTTCAAGCTACGCTACCTGTCAGGGATGCGCTGTGGCTCAAGGGTCTGAATTACATGCCTTGATCTTCTATGGCAATCTCTCCAGTGATTCATTTTCAGCATTTGAGGTTATTGCTAGGCAGAACTTTATTAGCTGATATACTGTGGACCGTTAATGATGACGATAAAAGTCTTGTCGAAGATAAATGTTGAAAACCTACGGGTGCATGTCATGATAGCTGTGATCTCTACTATGGAGTTTACTTTAAGCTCGAGGTAAAGGCTCATCGTGGCTCACAGTATACATCCCCATAATCTAGAAAGCCATTATGCACAGTGTCTCAACGAATCCAGTCTCTTCTTTTAGGTTCTATATCTCGTAATCTTGTACCCAAGATAAAGTTTAACCAGAATTATGTAAAGCTTGATTAGTGGTTGCTTCTTATGGTATGATGTTTATGACGACGATACCCAGAGTTCTCCTGCGGTTCATTTACTCAACAGGCTTCAGTCTTGGTCATAAAATAACATCCTATCGTCATCTACCGTACGAGTGAAGACCCCAAGCACATACGATCATACCTGGAGGAGAATGCGGGATCCAATCAAGTTCCTGCCTTACGCTTCAGGGGTTTCTTGGTTTCTAGCTGTCATCCATATCCCTCAATACCGAGAGCAAATATAGCCAGAAAAGAATATCTGGTTAGACATGTGTATTCCAATCCCAGGGTTCGAACCCGGATCTGCCACCTCACGAAGGGCCCGCTGGAAGCGAGTGACCGCTGGTTTACACCAGTTTTAACTTTAGTATGTATGAGTAATAGCACATATTCAACTGAGTGGTTGGAATTAAAGCATGTCGGCTCTGTTTGGAAATGCCTATGGTTTATATATCGTGGTTGAGCAAGTCAATTTTTTTGGTTGAAGCAAAGGACGAATCAGAGCTGAGGTTTTCGGCCGGGACTGACATCGCCGTTTCTCCGCAAAGTGTGGCGCGCGGGATGACTCGCATCTGAAGCAAGGGGTGGCGCGGTCTGGGCTGAGAGCTCGGACTCTCAGAGAAGAGAGTTTCTTTGTTTCTCCGCAAAGTGAGACATCAAGTCACCCGCCGAAGAAAAGCGCCTTAGCCGACGAGATAGAAACAGGCCATTCATCGTCTGTGAGAACTAGCGGTGTGGCGATGGGAAGATGGGCTATAGGATAGCATATGGCACGTCGTATGCATCAGATAATCGCCTTGTCTCATGATATCGAAGGGGTTGACAACCCGTGATAGACAGACATGTTGACCATCAATTAATTGAATGGTTAGATGCATGCTGCATGCGGGCAGTTCTCGATTGTTGAGATTGTTAGCCCGAGGAATGGGTCGTGCGACTAGGGATAACTTATTAGACGAATGGCTGATTGCGTCAATGTGGGCAGACGGAGAGGAGAGCTAGGTAGTTAGGGAGAGACAGGCGGCTTCTAACAATGCTCTTGAGAAATGTAGTATTTGTTGACTTTTCCCTTTTCGTCGTGATGTCTATTATTCTCTCTGAATCTATTGATTCACTTGATTCAGTGAAAGGTGACTCTGATGAAGGCCGATAATCTGCGTATGGATGGATTCATACTGTGCAGGGATTCTGCCAGGGCACGGATGCGACATCGTCTTCTCTCTTCAAGACCCTTCAGGGTATGCTACATACCTATGGTTCAGCCAATCTCCCCGGCCCACAAAGAGTTTGGACTGTCGATTTTAACTTTACGGTTGTTTACTGCTCCGTTTGTTGTGACTCGTCTAGAATTACCGTAGACTTTACGCTAGGAACTTCAAGCTGCAAAGCATCACGCATTCGGTCGAGTGTCTCGAATTCTTTTCGGGATGGGACTTGGACCCTTTCTCCAGGAACAGGAATTCGATGAAGGGACCACCCACCCACATACTACTGTCCGTTGAAGCGATCGGCGTAGGCGAAGCCTAGAGACCAAGCATCACATCACATCACATCAC